>JAMALC010000014.1:0-167977 GCA_023628275.1 Rhodotorula sp. M30-05A-2 | reverse complement strand
CTGTCGGGCGGTTCGAACAAGAAGAAGTACACGATCCCGCCGCCGCAGCTGTTCCGCGAAGGTTCGAAGCGGTCCGTATTTGCCAACATTGCCGACATTTGCAAGCGCATGCACCGTCAGCCCGAACACGTCATTCAGTTCCTGTTTGCCGAACTCGGTACCAACGGTTCGGTCGACGGGTCGGCGCAGCTCGTCATCAAGGGTCGGTTCCAGCAGAGTGAGTCTGTCTCCCTCTCTCGGTGCTGCTTTCGACAGTTTGAGTTTCTAACCCTTTCACGCTTTCTGTAGAGCAAATCGAGAACGTTCTCCGGCGATACATCATCGAATACGTCACCGTGAGTCCTGCGCTCCTCCATCCCGTTGCTTTTGCCGTCGCCCGCCGGGAAGCCGACTCGGAATGCTACTGTCGACGGAGTCCTTACTCACTCGATGCTGCCTTCTCGAAACAGTGCAAGACGTGCAAGTCGCCGGACACGACCCTGACCAAGGACAACCGACTCTTCTTCATGACGTGCTCGTCGTGCGGCTCGACGCGGTCCGTCGCCGGTATCAAGACTGGTTTCCAGGCGACGACTCGTGCCGCTCGTCGGGCTGCTCGTGCGTAAGAAGAAGAAGAAGAAGAAGAAGGAGGAGGAGGAGCTGGCACGCGAACAACAACAGAGCGGAACTCGACGGCCAAAAACAAGGCGCGCGCGCGCCTCTGTCTGTTTGTTCTGGTAACAATCTCATGTGTGCCTACCCGCTTCCGTCGTCGTCGTCGTCGTGAGCATATGCAGAGACCTCTCTTTTCCGCCTTCCTTTCTTCCTGCCATCCGTCTTTTCTTTTACCCTCAGCACCTCCTCAGCACACACCTGCATGCAAAAACTACCGTTGTCTCATTCGCCCGCGCTCGTTTAAACGGGAAGTGCGTCACCAAGGGAGGCTACTACGTAACTTTGATGAGCAAGAAAGTGAGGAACCAGAGCATAAACACGATCGCGAGCAACCCCAACGTCCACCACGTCGTCCCTCGACTCTTTCCCCTCACTTCCTTCAACCTCACTTGCTGCTTCTTCATCCCGCTCTCACTCTGCTCGAGTTGTTCCTGCGCGCGCGTGACGACTTCCTTGTCCTTGGCGAGGTTGTCCGAGAACGTGAGGGTCGATTGTTTCAGGGCGCCGGAGAGCGAGGTCAGCGAGGAGAGGAGAGAGGTTTGGAGCGCGTGGTGTTGGCCGAGGAGGTCGTTGCCCGCCGCGCCGCCTACGGGAGTCGAATCGGCAGGGATCAAGTCGTCCAACTTCTTGACAACCGCGTCGTCGTCGGGATCGTCAGCATCACCCACCGCCGCGGCGGCGGCGAGCTCGTCCTCCTCGTCCGCGAGTCCTTTCTCAGAGTCGGCGGTCGCGAGTTTGGCAGCAGCAGCTGCTGCTGCTCGCGCTCGTTTCGCCGCCAAGTAAGCCGGTACCGGTACCGGTTTCGAGGAGGAGGAGGAGGAGGAGGAGGAGTCGAGAGGTGGTAGGAGGCTGCTCGTCGTCGCAGCACTATTCCGAGTCACGGGGTCGGTTCCGCCGCCGCCGCCGTCACTGCCGCCATCGAAATCAGAGCCTGCGGCTGCTGCTGCTGCGACGGTGGGGTTTTGACGAAGTCGACGAGGGCGAGCGGTCGTCAGAGTTGGATTGAGCGAGGATGAGGATGAGGAGGAGGCGCCCGGGTTGGAGGAAGCGAGGAAGGGTTGTGTTTGAGGTGGTGGTGCTGCTGCGGGGGTCGGCGGAGGTCGATCGACCAGAGCAGACGCGGCGCGGAGACTGGCTGCTGAGGGTTTCGAGAGTTCGGCCGTACGGTCCTTGTCGTCTCCGTTGCGTTGGCTGCTGCCAGCATTATCGAGCGAGTCCGAGTCGACGGTGACGAGCAGGTTGCCCTTTGTCCGGGAATCGGAACTTGACGACGACGACGACTCGCGGCGAGGAGAGGATGCTCGGAGAGCTAATAAGGGCGGTGGCGGCGGCGGGAGGACGGCGAGGTCGGCGGCGGCGAGGGACGCGAGGAGCGGGTCCGACTCGCGGTAGGCTCGGATCGTCTCGTCCGGTGGCTAGTCCGTTGCAAGTCGAGTTAGTGGACAGCGCATGCTTTCTGAGTGAGAGAGCGCATTTCAAGTACCGAGAGCAGAGTTGAGGAGGAGGAGGAGCCAGACTGGGCGGGTGCGAGTCGAGCGAGTTGTTGCTCCGCTGCGGACAAGCGGGTGTCGAGGTCGAGGAGGAGTGTTCTAAGGAGGAGGAGCATCAGTGATCCAGCGTCGGACTTGGTCCAGAGCGGGCGGGGGGTCAGACGGCACCTGTGTTGGCTGTCGCTGTCGTCGTCGTCGTCGTTGAGGAGACGGCCGAGGACTTTTCTCGCTTGCCGTGCAGTCTGTGTAGAGGGAATGGGTTTCAGTAAGGCGTGACTGTCAAAAAGGACAAGGGGCGTGTGCGTACGGCAGCGTAGTTCAAGAGGGCGAGGTAAGCAGGTGGGGAGGACGAGAACGAGAGCGAGTCGAGCAGGCGGACGAGGTGCGCAGCCGTAGCGCAGTCTCGCGTGGTCATTCTCCAGAATAGTTCCCGCTATCGCTATACTCGCGTGTGTGGCAAGAGTCGAGAGTCGCTCTGTCTCTTTCTCTCTCTCGCTTCGCTTCTACGTCTCGTCTCGAGTCTCGCTCTCTTGCTCCCTTTGCCACCTTTTGTTGTACTACGCAGGAAACACTCTCTATCATGGCGTACGTCCAGCTCTGCCCCTTGTGCGGAGGACCCTGAACCGCCACCCTTTGGCTGACCTGACCTGACCTGACCTGATGACAATCCTGATTCCTGCCCAGTCACTATGGAGGCGGCGCGTCTCACTTGGCCGCAATCTGTAAGCTTAAAGCCACTACAGGCCAACCTCGGTCGCTCGTTCCCCCTCCTGGTGGTTCACTGACCTCACCGCGCGGCCAACAGACGGATCCGAGCAGGACAAGGTCAACTGCAGCTTGTGCGTTCTCTCTTTCTCTCTAGACTCTGCCGGCACCCAGTCACTGACCTGTGTGTGTTGCACGCGACCAGCTACCTCAAGATTGGCGCTTGCCGACACGGAGAACGTTGCTCCCGCAAGCACATCAAGCCCCAGTACTCGCAGACCATAGTCATCCTCAACATGTACCAGGTGCGCCATTCTTTCTAGGGCAGCGTTTCTCCCGACAGCTGACGAGACAATTTCCCGCAGAACCCGGCTCACGTTCAGGGCTCGACGTCGAACCCGCACCTGCGACCGAAAGACGCACCGCCCTTGGACCCGAACCCCGCCAGTCAGTTGAGCGAGGCAGAAACCCAGGAGCAGTTTGACAAGTTCTGTGAGTGCGAGCGGTTGGCGCGGGCGCCCTTCCTTCCTTTCCGTCTCTGTTCTTAGACTGACCAACCCGGATTTCGGATTTGGATCAACGCATAGACGAGGACGCGTACTGCGAACTGGTCAAGTACGGCAATCTGCTCGAGATGCACGTGTGCGACAACGTCGGAGACCACTTGATCGGCAACGTTTATGCGCGGTTCGACTGGGAGGACGAGGCCCAGCGGGCGGTCGAGGAACTGAACAAGCGCTGGTATGCCGGTCAGTCCGACGGCCTCTCATCCTAGTCTCTCTCGTGTCTTTCTGGAATGGACGGCTGTGGTGCTGCCCATTCCTGGCGTGAGTTGATCGTTTTGATGGCTCAGAGGCTGACTTCTTACTTGCCAATGTTTGTTCGCGTCGGCAGGCCGTCCCTTGTACGCCGAACTGTCCCCCGTCACCGACTTCCGCGAAGCCTGCTGCCGGCAAAACGACCTCGGACAATGCGACCGTGGCGGGTTCTGCAAGTACGTTCTCTTTCTCTTTGCCTCTTCCCCGTCCTCTGCAGCGGAGTGCGGTTGCCGCGCGCGCGGAGACGGTGTTCATGTGAGAATAAACCGTACTGATCGATTGCATCCCCCCCGGCGACCAGCTTTATGCACTTGAGGCATCCGTCGAGGCCCCTCTTGCGCGAGTTGCAGCGCCAGCAACGGCAGGAACGCAAAGAGAACCCCGAGTGAGTTCCCTTCTTTCTTTCTCTTTTTTTTTTTTTCGAAAGACTCTTGTCTTTACCTCCCTATGCTGGAGAGGGGGGGGGGGGGGGGGGGGGGGCGCCCAAGAAATGCCCGACACGGGGGGCGCGTCCCTTGGAAATTGGGGGGATGTTTTCGCTGACCAAACAGTACTGACCATGCGGAATTTCCCGTCGTTCACAGCCCGCGGGAGGAGGAACGCCGCAAAGAGATGGAGATGTTTGGCGCCGACTTTATGGCTCAGCGGTAGAGCCAAGGCAGCTGGTCGGACGACTCGAGATTGGCCCATATATTGGTCCGCGGGGAGGAGGACGGGTTATTGCGCTCGCGCGGTCGTTGTTGTACTCTGCAGGAAATGAACGATTCGCACGAGTTGTCTCTCTCTCCCTGACTTGACGGATGTGTACATAGTCATGAGAGTACGGGACCGCGGGTTCATCCGGTCGGCGGCTCGCCGGAGGAGAAAGTTTTCCGAGTTGCTTCTGTCAGCAGTGCACCATCGCCTCGATCGGGGCGTCTGGCGCCTCGCGGTTCCTGTACACCCTCTCGCCTTTCCTCTGCATAGCTATCGGAGTGCAAGAGAGAGGTCTATCTGCTCTCCGATCGGCCATCGCACTGCTGCAGCACTCCGGGGAGGTGTGCTCTCGTTACGAATCCAACGCTCCCATCGCTCTCTTCGCTCACGCCATCGGCCGAATCAAATTCTCCTCCTCGGCAGTCTCGCCTCGCTACGACGACCGGACAGGCGCAAAGGCGTCATCTTCTTCTTTTATAGACGACTAGAGTTCGCAAAACTATACCGAAACCCAGCCGCCGGCCGGTTCCCGAAGGCAGCACTCCAACCTCGCAAATCTTCGAGATCCGGGATCGGAGAACAAGCAGCCGCCGCCGCCCTTCTTGACGTCTACCTCCTCTACAAGACGAAGACTCGACCACCAACGAAAAGCAACAACCGCGATGGGCTTGCTCGCGCTCGGCACTCCGCTGCCGTGGTCCGAGGCGAAGCAGCACGCCGACTATGTCCGCGAACACGGGATCGAACAACTCCTCCATATCTGGCACAACCTCAAGGACCGCACGGGCGATCGGTTGCTCTGGGGAGACGAGGTCAGTCCCCAACCTCCTCCTTTTCTTGGACCTTGACCTTTTGACGGAATCGGAAAAAGCGAGGGATCGCGAGCGAAGGGATGGATGGGCGCGCTCTGGGATCGCGTCCCTGTCGGAAGTATGGGCAAGAGAACACAGGAGTGTGAAAGCCTCAGACGAAACGCACCGGGGAGGGGGGAGGAGACTCGCACATGGGAAAATTGAAAGCACCCGTGGCTAACCGTCCTCGCTGCATCTTGCACGTCCAACCCCTTGCTCTTCCACCCACCACCCTTTCTCGGGGACCCCCCCACGCATTCCGGCATCTCGCGCGGCAGATCGAGTACATCGTCATCTCGTACGACGACGAGCACAAGAACGCGCGCCTCTCGCTCCGCCAGACGGAAATCTTGCAAGACCTCCAGGCCGACGCGGACGAGCGCAGGCGGACTCCGAGTCGGGAAGAGTCGCCCGTCGTCGGGAATGGCAACGCTGAAGGAGAAGACGTCGGCGCCAAGGTTACAGAGGATGGCAAGGCCCCGCAGAAGAACAACGAGTTGCGTTTGTTTTCTCGCACTCGGATGTTCTCTCTCCTCCCAGACTGACGCGACCCCATGCGCTCCCTCCCATCAGCGCCTGCATTCCCGTCTTCCATCCCGAATACGGCCGCTACATGCTCGAGTCGACGCCTGGAGCTCCGTACGGTGCGACTTTGGACGACTTGCTGCTCGTCGAGGGCAACATGCGGTTCCGGTGCGTCGGAAATCTGATTGCGCTCTGCTCGCTCGCGGTCGAGAGGCTCCGATAAAGGAACTTGCCTCGCTGACAGCTAGGCTCTTTTTTCCGGGGCGCAGTCGCAAACTCGCCAAATCGCGGATGAAGTCGCACGAAGTGCCCTTGACTTTGACCTCTTTCCCGCGACTCGGCGCCCCTGGCGTCTTTACCGACCCGTACTACCCACCGGGAGGTGGTGTTGCTCGGAGTTTGTTCTTGCCGGACGAGGTTACGAACCAGCATGTCCGATTCCCGTACGTCGTCCTGTCCCTGGAGCGCATGCGAGAGAAGTACCGCGGTCGTGGGGCTCACCTCTGTTCGATTGTTCGGCGCCCGCACAGGACTTTGACTGCCAACATCCGGAGACGACGAGGCTCCAAGGTGGCGATCAACATGCCCATTTTCTTTGACGAGAACACCCCTCGCCCATTCGTCGACCCGACCGTCCCGCGCGACCGCAACCTTTGGCCCGAAGACGCCAACGCGCGGGAGGGCGCCGCGCTCGACGATCACATCTACATGGACGCGATGGGCTTCGGGATGGGCTGCTGCTGCTTGCAGATCACGTTCCAGGCTTGTTCGGTCGGCGAGGCGAGGAGGATGTACGACGCGTTCGTGCCCGTCGGACCCATCATGGTGCGTTGTCTCGTTCTCATCTTTCTTCTTCTTCCGTCGTTGAGGTGTCTGGTCGCTAAGTCTCAACGATGTCTGCCTTTTCTTAGCTCGCACTTTCTGCGGCGGCTCCCATCTTCCGTGGCTGGCTCTCGGACGTCGACTGCCGCTGGGACGTGATCGCTGGCAGCGTGGATGACCGGACACCGGAAGAGCGAGGTATCAAGGTACGTCTCGTTTTTGTCCCCCGATAAGCTGTGCCGAACGAGCGTCGTTGACGCTTGCTCTCGGGACGGCATAGCCGCTGCAACACGACCGCTTCGTGATCCCGAAATCTCGCTACGATTCCGTTGACTGCTACATCGCCGACACCCCGTCGAACCGGCCCGAATACAACGACAACGACATGCCGATCGACCCCAAGATCCGAGACCACCTCATTGAGCGGGGGATGGACGAGCGCCTCGCGACGCACTTTGCGCACCTGTTTATTCGCGACCCGATCGTCATCTTTGAGGAGACGCTTTGCCAGGACGACGAGAAGAGCTCTGACCACTTTGAGGTGCGCTATCTGAACGTGGTTCTCAGGCCCACGCGGTTGTGAGGTCGGAAAGCTCCTAGAGCTGGGCGCTGATGGCACTCCGCGTCGAATTCGCACAGAACATCCAATCGACCAACTGGCAGACCGTGCGGTTCAAGCCGCCTCCGCCTGGTTCGCCGATTGGCTGGCGGGTCGAGTTCCGCTCGATGGAAGTTCAGCTGACCGACTACGAGAACGCCGCGTTCTCGGTCTTTATCGTCTTGCTTACTCGCGCCATCATGAGCCTCGGCCTGAACTTTTACCTTCCCATCTCGAAGGTGAGTCACCCGCTTGCGACCATGTATCGAAGCACGATCCCGGGGGACTGATGGAACGGTCTTGCCTTTTTGCAGGTCGACGAGAACATGCACCGCGCTCACCGACGGGACGCCATCAACACGCAAAAGTTCTACTTCCGGAAGAACCTCTTTGACCCGAAACCGGGCCACCCTTGCGACCCTTCTCTCGACGCGCTGTCCTCCTCGCTGCCCGCCGCCGGCGAAAACATTTCCCCTCCTCGGCAGCCGAGGTCGCCCGACGTCCCGAACGGCTTCGGCGGTGGTGGTGGCCCGCACGCGCGCGAGCCGTCGCGATGCGAGTCGTCCTGCTCGTCGCACCGACCTTCACGCGTCGGCTCGCCGGACTTGTCGTCCGAGTCGTCGATCCCGACTGGACCGGTCGAGGACGAGTATGACGAGTTCACCATCAACGAGATTGTCAACGGCTCACCGGAACGAAACTTCCCCGGCCTGATTGGTGTCGTTCGGATCTACCTCGACGGGCTCGAGAAGGAAGGCAAAGTGAGCGAGGAGGTTCGGAAGGGGATTGACCGCAGTCTCGAGCTCGTCCGAAGACGTGCAGATGGTGAGTACTGGTTCTGCGATCCAGGATCTGAGGAACCAGAGACTGATTCCAGCCCATCTGCGCACAGGCTCTCTCATCACCCTCGCAACCTACATGCGGCGGTTCGTCCAGTCGCACCCGGCCTACAAGCACGACTCGGTCGTCTCGCAGGAGATCAACTACGACCTCATCAAGGCCCTCGACGAGATCGAGCGCGGCGAGCGAGCCGCGCCGGAACTCTTGCCCGAGGGCTGGCGAGACGGCTACGAGAGCAAGACCGGGCGCTGGTCGCGGTGTTGCGGCGCCGAGGAGGCCAAGCTCGATGCTCAGAGCGCGGCGGCGTCGGAGCAGGCGGGGATCGTCAAGGGCGCGGCGGTCGTCGAAGACAAGGGATTGTGTTGCGGACCGATGTCGCCCCCACCTGTGACGGCGTAATCATATACCACACTATGGAATTGCACGGGCGCTGTGTTCTGTGCCAGGATTGCGGGTCTCCGGAACAAGTGCCGGGATCTCCAATCCAAGTGTCCATTCATTCATTGCGGTTTGCGGTTTGCGCGAAGAGTCTATCTAAACTTGCAGGCCCCCAACGACGAGGAGGGAAATTCACCCGTCGCTCGTGCCCTTGGGTATCCCTTCTATTCTACTCTAGTCTATTCCTGCTTGGGCGCGTTCTTGAAGTGCTCGAGGCCGCGAGCTCCCTTCTTGACCCAGATGCTGACACTCTTGGACGGGCACGTAAAGTCCGCCCAGCCCTGTTTCGAGTTCGAAAGCGTTAGTTGACTGGGTACAGAGTTCACGGGTCAGGGGGGTGGGCTCACGTCGTCGCCGATGGTGATCGTCTTGTCACCGCTCCAGCCGAGGACGTCAATCCATTCCTCGCCCTTGTGCTCGTCATTACCCTGGATCTGCATCCGCTTGCTGCCCTCCTCGGTACCTAACCGCCGTAGTTTGCGCGTCAGCCTCGGGCACTCTGATAGTCAAGAGAATGAACCGACAGAAAGGCTCACCGTTGCACATGACGACGGCGCAGCCATCGTGGTTCTCGTCTCCCTCACGGACCCAGCCGATGCAGTTGGGGTGGTCCCAGTAGTCGCGCGTCGGTCCGTCTAGATTCCGAAGAAACGTCAGTCGCTACTCGTCAAGGTATCGTGGGATAACGAGCACACGTACATGCGAACCACTTGCGAGCGCGGATAAAGTCGGCGAGCTGCGTGATCGGCTCGACAGGCGGGTCGGACTTGCAGCCGACGAGGTCGCCGAGGAAGACCGAGGGGTACTGCGAAGTGCGAACAAGAGAAGAGGTTCGTGAGCATTCTGGGATCGAGAAATCAATTGGCAGCGGCGAGAAGGCTGAGAGTCGAGAACTCACGCCGTCTCCTCGGAGCATGATCAGGGAGTAGGCAAGCGGGGCGAACCAGGCGCCGACGGGAGCCTCGCATGTCTGACCGGGTTGGGTACTGATTGGGAGGAAGGAAAGGACCATGTCAATACGGCAATGAGCCCGATACAGCTGAGCGCACGACCAGGCGGGAGTGCCTCACTCGTGGTTGGCAACGATCGTGACCGCGTCGGTCGGCCTCGTCTGGACGAGCGTGCCGTCAAAGATCTTGGTCAAGTCGTACTCCTCGTTCTGCATCCCGGCTTGGTAAAAGTTGTCGTGCAAGGGGGCGTCGAAGCACGAGAACTGCTCGGGGAACTTGTCGAGGTAGCCGTTGATGACGTCGAGGTCCTGCATCCAGAACTCGCCGACGCACTGGGAAGGAAGAGGGGACAAGTCAGCCTCAGGACACCGTGGCCGGGATCGTTTCGAGCTCGGGATATGCTCTACTCACGAAGAGATCGGGCTGGGGAGGAAATAGAAAGAGAAGCAAAAGGTCAGTCCGCCGTTGGCTGCTCGTCTTGACCCGTTTCGTTTCGGAAAAGGATGGCTCACGTTGTCCTGGTCCTCGCGGACGGCGCGGACAAACTCGGCCAGGAACTTCTCGTCGATGTGGCGGACGGCGTCGAACCGGAACCCGTCGGCGCCGGTCTCGCGGATGATCCACTTGCCCCAGTTGATCAACTCCTCGCGCACGATCGGGTGCGAGACGTCAATGTTGGCGCTCATGAGGTAGTCGAAAACGCCCTTTTCGGACCCGTCGACGTTCTTGTTCCAGCCCTTGTTGTCGCCGAGGATCTTGTAGATGGCGCTCTCCTGGGTCTTGTTGTCGTAGTCGACACCGTTCTGCGGACCGAACAGAGGTGAATGTAAGTGAGTGCGAGCGGCGGCGAGCATACATCGCCCGAGGTCATGTCTGAGATCGAGGGACACGTCGCTCAGGCGAAGCAGACGCTTGACGCACGAAGTGCTCAAAGTTCCACTTCATCGACGAGTACCTGTCACCTCGGCCTTCAAAGTCGAACGCGGTCCAGCCTTCAATGTCGAACTGAATATCGAAGGGGCGACGATTCGTGTATCAGCACGAGCGTAACACGAAAGCGAGGCTGCCCGCAAGCGAGCAGAATTTCGAGAAACGCACCGGCTCCGAGATGACCTTGGTGCGGTCCTCCTCGTCAACCTTGACGACCTTGAACGTCTCTGCGCGGTCCGCTCCGGCCTTGTGGTTGAGAACGGCGTCTGTTCGGGTGGCAACACGTAAGAAATCTTGCGTCAGCCAACGGGAACGGGAGCAACCCATAGCGGATGCTGTGACCACGCACCGATGTAGACGAGGATTCCTGAGTCGGTAAGAGTCACGTCAGCAGCTGAGACTCGACCATGTGTTGTTTCTAGCGCGCCTACGCACCGTTGTCCTTGAGGGCCTTGATGGCGTCGAGGAGCTCCTGCTTGGTGCCGTACTTTGTCGCGACCGAGCCCTTCTGGTCAAACTCGCCAAGGTCCCAGAGGTCGTACGGCGAGTAACCGGTCGAGTCTTTGGTGTCGCACTTGTACGGAGGCGGAATCCAGACGGCGGTGATGCCCATCTCGGCAAACTCGGGCGCCTTTTCCTTCAACCAGTTCCAGTGCTTGCCGCCGCCCACGGTGTGCCACTCAAAACCCTGAAGACAGCAGTAGTTCGATACGCCGGGCGCGTCGTCGCCCTTGCCGAGGCCACGGGCGTTGGCTCTCCAGGCCTGAGTGCGCTTCGGTTGGTCTGCAGGCTTGGGCGGCTGCTCGTGGTCCTGCTTGGGCATTGCGTTCTTGGACATGTTGTTGTATGATATGGTACAGCGAGTGTAATAACCTTGCAAGTGTACGGAAGAAGAGAGAGAGAGAGAGCGAGGTGAGCGCGGTGAGAGCGTGTCATGCCCGACGCGAGAAGAAAATGATCGAGCTGCGGCGCAGATCGCCAGAGTCGAGCTTTCACGTGGCAGAGCGTTTGCGTATATGCGCCTCCCCTCAGCAGCTCCCCACTTTAAAAGTTCACTCAACTCCGAGTCTGGCTCTCGAACTCGTCTCCGCCTTCGTTTCCCTCTTTACACTCACACAAATAGGACCAGACTGAACAAGATGGTCTCGCACACTCGCAAGTCGATCGCTGCTGCTAGCGTCCTCCTCGCCGCGTGCGCCCTGCCTGCCGCCACAGCTTACCAGTACACGGTGCGTGCGCACTCTGGCTCCTGTTCTCCAAACCCGGCTGTCTTTACAAGCTCAATTATCAAGCATAGAGCATCGAGACTGACTATACTCCTCCCTCGCTGTTCCCCCCGACCCGCTACTTACCTGAAACTGCCCCTGGCTGGCCCTTGTCCTCGCCCCCACATGTTCACATCCCAATCACTTCCCGCTCGACAACGCGGCGGCGACTCGCGCAGGTCGGAGTCGGCAAGGACCAGAGCACTGGTCAGCCCGGCTTGGGCTTTGACCCATCCAGGTGAGCGCGCCCGGCCTCGTTCTGAGCCCAGAGGCTCCAGGTCCCCGCCCACGAACGACGGACGCTAACTACTTGCGTCCCTACAACCTCGCAGGACCACCATCGCCGACGTCAACACGGCCAACACGGTCGTCTTTACCTTCCTCGAAGGGATCCACCGCGTCGTCCAGACCGACGGCAGCTTGAACGGCCCGTGTTCGGCGTCGGGCGGATTCGACACGGGCGTCCAGACCGTTGCTGCCGGTTCGAACGGACCCAACTTTACCTTTGACGTCGACAACAACACGGCGACGTACTACTTTGCCGACATTGGAGCGTCAGATGCCTACTCGCCTTGCTACCTCGGGGCCGTTTTGTGAGTCGCGGGAGAACTGGCCTCGTTCAGGGCACCGGCGACATGCAGTGTCAGCTAATCTGTGCGTGGACTTGTTCCGGCTTCACAGCTGCGTCAGCACGGATGAGACCTCGTCGACCACCTCGTGCCACGCCGTTCAGGCCGCCGCCATCGCGATGGGCAAACAGCTCGGCGTGACGACCACTCAGGCCCTCTCGACCTCGACCTCCGCCACCGCCAGCAGCACCTCGTCCGGCGCTTCCTCCTCGTCGGCTATGTCGACCACCTCGTCTTCGTCTTCTTCGAGCAGCTCTTCGTCGGCCGCTTCAAGCGCGAGTCGTACCTCGGCGACGGGTTCGAACGCCCAAGCGGCGGCTTCCTCCGGCGGAGGGTCGAGCGGCGCCGGATCTGTGTCGGTCACGGCGAACGGCGGCCTCGTTTCCGCGATCGGGATCGTCGGAGCCGCTATGGCGGCCCTCTTTGTCGCCGCCGTCTAAGAGAGGTGGACTCGCTCGCCCGAGTCACGAAAAAGGGGTTCGGCTGTGCCTTTCCTTTGCCTCTCCGACGCTTCCGGTCGTCGTGACCACGCTCTACTCTCTCTCTCTCTCTCGTTGTCGAATGGGTCCGCGTTTCTTTCCATGTCTACCCCTTTTTTTGAGCTTTGCCTTTCGTCTCCGGTTCCTTCCTTCCCCCCTCCGTGCTCCCCTTTCGGACACACAGACACTTGCCATGCTTCTTCAGTACATCTCCTCTCCCGACTCCTTGATCTCTCCTTAAATGCATTATAGTTCGTATCACCTGGGACAGACGAAACGGATGGACAGTCGCAAGGGTTACAGAGATGGTGCTACAAGGCACAGAATCGATACACAGCGCTTTCGGCGAGCTACAGTAAATGACGCGCCAGCAAGTCCTGGCAGAGCTTTCAGGAGGTCTCGTCTTATCTCGACGACCAAACGTTGTGTCCGTCGGCGCCGACGAGCTCGATCGAGGGCCCGTTGTCTTCGCCAAAGCCCTTCAGGCGGAGGAACTTGGCCTCGCGGTCGCCGTTCGTGCCGCTCGCAAAGAGGACGCCGGCGCTCGAGTCTAAGAGTCATGTGCGAGTCAGTGTCCAAGGTCAGCTTCCGAGATGAGGAGAAACCCTTCCGGAAAGGAAAAGAGAGAGAGAGAGACTGACACATGACCACGTTCCCGTCTCCCTGGAAGGTCAACCACGGGTCCTTGGCGTTGGCTTCAGGCGGTGCCGGCGCCGAACACCAATGCGTCGAGCTCGGGTCCGGCTGGGTCGGTCCGTTCGGCGACGAGTGGAGGAAGAGCTGGCACGTTTCGGGACTGAGGTACAGGAAGGTGGGATGCGGTGTTGGGGCCTTTTGTTGTTCGGCATGCGGTGGTGGTTGAGGGTTGGAGCCGTCCGGACGCGGAGGGATGGGAGGAGGACCTCCGCCGCCGCACGCGCGTTGCTGCAACGAAGAACCGAGATCGTGCACGAAGCGAGAAAAGTGTCCGCTGCTGCCGTGCCGAGGAGGGATCGGCGGCGGTCCGACCGAGGAGCCGTAATCGGGTGGCGGTGGCAACGACGTTGCGGCATCGTCTTGGTCCAGATGCGGCGGGTCCACCGTCCCTCGGAGTTCTTTCGGCGCGATCGCGATCCACTGTCCCGCTTTGAGGTTCCACGCGTCCTGATTCGAGTACTCGTACGCCGTCGCATAGACGACGTTCCCGCCCGAGCGTTCGCGCAACTCGAGGTACGGTTGCTTGTTCTGCAGGACGAGGCGCGCGTGCGGGAGCCACTTCTCGGGCGGTTGAGGCTCCGAGGGGACCAACTCGTGTTCGGGTTGGGGCGGAGAGGGAAGGTGTGAGAGGTAAGGGACGAGGTAGGAGACGGGATCCCAGAGGACTTGGCCGGTCCCGTGGTCGGTGCGGAGGGTCAAAGTCCCGTCGAGGCGGAAGTCGAGCTGCGGCTCATGAACCGCGTGGTGGTGGTGGTGGTGACCGTCGCCCTTCTTCTCGAGGAGCGGAGTGCCGCTCGACCACAGCACTTTCCCGCGACCGTATTCGCCCATCCCGAACGCGTCGGTCGGGCCCTCCACTTTACGGAGCACGAGACCCGCTCTCGTCGGCGAGACTTCCCACCTCGCATCTCGAAGCGCGATCCCGCCTTCTCCCGCGCGCGAATGACCTCGCACGTCAAGCGAGACTTGGCCCTGCTCATATTCGAGCTTGTCGCCCACTTCGGGCTCGATCCCAATCACCCACTGCAATTCGCCGTCGACAAAGTCCGGTTGGAGGTCTTGACTGTCTTGGACGCGTCCGCGGTCGAGCCAGTTCCGGACGAAAGCGGCAGGAGGGGCGTTGAGGATGTTGGGATAGAACGCGCGCGTCGAGCCGGCGAAGCGAGTCCCCGCGGCCACCACGTTCCCGAGGACGGTCCAGTTCTTGACCCCCGAGAGCGTAATGCCGTACCCAAACTGGCCCGGACCGATCGTGTTGTGCAAGACTTGGCCGTTAAAGTTGAGGACGTGGTGAGGGCCCCAGGGACTCCAGCTCGTCGGACCGCACGCGATCGCAACGCGGAAGTAGGCACCCTCGGTACGCATCACGTTCGAGATGACTCGCGTCTCGGTGTAGTCGCGCTGGAAGGGAAAGTCGTCGACCCTGCTCGCTCCGGTGCCGCGAGAGAAAGATCAGCCCCGATTCCTTACCCAGAACGCTTTCCGAGAGGGAAAACGCACATGTTGATCGCACCGAGGCAGTTTCGAGTACGCGCAATGACGGTGTTGTCGGAGCAGAGTGTGCCGGGGGCGCAGAAGAGCACGATGGCGCCCTAGAAAGGGAGGAAATTAGCGTCACTTCCGACTAGGCGCAATGACCAGAGGACCTACATCGGTTGCGTCAAAGATCGTGTTGCCGGTCTGCGTGTATATACCATTCAGTCTAGAGACCCGAGTCGCGGCATAAGGTGGATGGAACGCCTGCTCACGACGATGCTGTCTTTGCCTGCGATGCTGAGTCCGTCCGCCCACGGTCCAGGAGCTGCACCCGACCAGGTCAGCGTTAATGCTTAGATAGGTAGAAGCGACCACCAGCAGCTCACCTTGTTGTCCGCATGGCCCGACAATGTTGTTGATGACGCGGCAGCGCTGGGCAAAGTCGACGAGGTGCAACTACGACGGGACCGTGTCATTGAGTCAGCGGAGGTCGCGCTCGGAAAGAGAGTGAAGGCGAGACTGACGCCGGTCCACCCGCGCGGGTCTTCAATCCTGCAGCCTTCGATCGTCTGCTCGTACGCTTCGGGACCTCCAGCCCAGATCAAAGCCCCTCCGCCTTCGATCCAACCGAGCCGACCTTCCTTCTTCCACCTCTCTGCCTCTTCGGGAGTCGGAGCTTTCGGTCCCCATCCCCTGCAGCCGCGGACGTGAACTCGCTTGAGGGCCGTACGGGGTAGTTGGAAGAGGCGAACTGCTCCCGCTTCTTTCTCTCCGCGCGTTTCGAGGATGGCTTGCTTGCCGGTGGAGAACTCGGGATAACCCTCGGTGGCGAGGGTCGTTCCGGGGTGCGAGAGGTCGACCTGGGAGTAGAGGACGTAGGTCTTTCCTGGACGGAGGAGGACGATGGTTCCCGGCCCGCTTTCGCGGAACAGCTTGGAGATGGCGGCGCCGTTCTCGTGCAGGTCTCCACCGTCGGGTCGCGGATCGGCCACGGGATCAAAGAGGTGCGTGGGCGGGGCCATCCTCGACGAGCTCGCGGATGAGCGGGACCGAGAAGGGGACGCTGCCAAGTGGGGCAGCGACGACGAGCGGGTGGAGCGAATGAGCGCGGAGGCGAGGAAAGCAGCGGCGAGTTGACGTGGGAGCAGCGCGAGTGATTTTCCGAGCTTAGAGAGCTGTCTCTGCGTGATCTGAACGTGGCGAGAGGAGAAAGAGCGGGAGCAAGGCTGACGAGGGGTCTCTCCCCTTCCGCGTCTGGAAAGAGTCGACGCTCAAAAGTCTAGAAGCAGCCTGGGCTCAGACGCTCGACTCCTAGCAGCGCAGATCAGCATGAATAGCCAGCCTGGACCGTCCCGTCCGCCTAGCAACAGCGGCGGAGTGGCAGCAGCACCTTCGACCTCGTCCTCGTCGACAACCGCGTCATCATCGGCAGTCGCACAAGGAGCTGCGGGTGGACGACCAAGCGCCTTCTCTACGGCGACAAGGCCCGTCACTGGTGCACCGACTGCTCAGTCTGCCGTCGCTCGCGGCAAGCAACCCGCGTCGTCGGTCAACAGCAGCGCAGCCGCCGTCAGGTCAACAGCGACAGCACCCAGCACGTCAAATGGACCCGTACAACAGCGACAGGGGACAGTAGCTACGCCAGGGTCAACGAATGCCGGAGCAGTAGGAGCGCAAGGCGGAGCAGCTCCTGTCAGCGTGGGAGGACCGGCAGGTCTCGTCAGGCGGACAGTCTTGAACTCGATCCTCGTAAACACCCGCCAGGTTCGTCGGGGCCACTCTCCGTTCAGGTTCATCCGGCGAGACGTATTCGTATCGCTGACTCTCGTATGCTTGGGCTTCATCGCCGAACAGAAAGGAAACCCCGTCATCGGCCACATTCGTCAAGTGCCGTGGGAGTACGGCGACATCAAATGCGATTACCAAGTCGGAGCCACCGCCGGAGTGCTCTACCTTTCGTGAGCCCGCATCCGGACCTCTTTAACGTGCCGCGCACTCTGTTTGTGCGCTGACCGCTGTCCTCCTCAGGATCCGCTACCACCTCCTCCATCCCGAATACATCCACCAGCGCATCGCCGACCTCGGCGGGAACTACAACCTCCGGATCATCCTCGTCCAGTGCGACGCCGATAATCACACAGCCGCGATGAAGGAGCTGACCAAGGTGGCGCTCGTCAACGGCTACACGCTCATGACTTGTTGGAGGTGAGGCTTTCGTCGCACCGCAGGCTCGCGAGCGTCAGAGCTGCTGGACATCGAGGTTGAGCGCTGACTCTTGCTGGATTGCACGCGTGGTCGCACAGCGCCCAAGAAGCCGGCCGCTACCTCGAGTCGTACAAGCTCTACGAGCGCAAACCGCCCGACCTGATCCGCGAACGCGTCGACGACTCGTACATGGCCCACATGACCAGTGCGTTGACGAGCGTGCGCGGCGTCAACAAGACGGACGTGACGACGCTCGTGAGCAACTTTGGGGTGCGTGCGGTCTCGGCGGTGATGCTCGGTGCGGCGGGAGATGGCGTGCTGACGCTGCTGTCAATTGCCCCTCCTCTCGCTTGCTTTCTATGCTCTCTCACTTCGCGCATCTCTCCTTCCTCTTGTGCCCGTCTTTGCACTCCGCTCCGTTCAAACTCCATACAGTCTTTCTCCTCGATCGTGCTCGCCTCGCCCGCAGCCCTCTCGAACCTGCCCGGACTGGGCGACAAGAAGGTGCGACGCCTGCGCGAAGCGTTCACGGCTCCGTTCACGCTGCAGGCGCGGAACAAGAAGCGCAAAGTCGCCATCGGCGAAGCTGAGAAACGAGGCGAGAGCGGCGAGCGGGTCCTGAATTGATGCATGCGCTTGCAGACTTGGCTTGCAAATTGCCATCCTTTTACGTGCTTTCATACTTCGTCGAGTGTGAAACAGACGACTCCTCCTGCGGCCTGAAGGTCTTTGTGGCCGATGTCCAATTCCTGCCCGTTTGCAAAGCTCCGAGAGCTGTCAGGAATACGGCGGCGGATGCTCTAGCCAGGGTAGGCATTGAAAAATCAGTCCGGCTATTATCCAGTCACTCAGTCTCATAGAGAACTGGCGGACAAGGGCTTCAAAAAAAGAGTCAGCTGTTGAGTTTGATCGCGCAAGCGTTGATTGACGGCTCTCGCTCACGACCACTCACCCCTGCGTGCCCAGAGAGAGGTAAGAGAGCAGGGAACATGCTGCCTGAATTGGTCGCACTCTATGGCTGACCCCAATTCGCCCCTGTAGATGACGGCCGCTGCCTCCTCCTCCTCGATGACTGATGGACCCGTCCTCGGCGCGTTCCGCATCACCGGCGGGCGCACGTTTTACGAAGCGCAGGCAGTCGAGATCATTGACCAGCTTGCGCTGCCCCATACGATCCGGTGGGAGCAGGTCGACACCGTTCAGGGCGCGTTCGACGCCATCAAGTCGATGAAGGTCCGTTTCCCTTGTCTCCTCCCTCTAAGGGGGTTGCTGACGTTGTTGTCAGCACCGCCCAGATCCGAGGAGCTCCCGCGATCGCCTCGCTCGCCGCTCTCGGTCTCGCCGCCGAACTCCTCGCCCTCCAAAATGGCCGCGACGCGCCCTCCTTTGACCGGTCCCTCCTCTCTTCGCCTCCCCAACTCCTCCTCGACCGCATCCTCGACCGCAGCGCCTACCTCTTCACTTCCCGTCCTACGGCCGTCAACCTCCGCGAAGCGTTGCAGCGCATCGAAGCGGCCGCAAGGGCGGAAGCGGCCCGCGAGGGGGCGACGGCAGACTCGCTCGCGAAAAAGGTAGTGGAAGTCGCGGTCGGGGTGTGGATCGAGGACAAGGAACGCTGTGAACGGATTGGGAATAACGGCGCCAAGTGGATCTTGGACAAGCTCGAGCGGGAAGGGCAGATCGAAAAGGGCGAAAAGATTGCTGTGTTGACTGTGAGTCTCGCCTGTCCTCCCTTTCGAATTCCTCGCATCCAGATTCACGCTCGCGCGACGTCCAAATCGGTAGTTTCGGGTGCTCGACTTGTAAGATGCATACTGACCGCCGCCTGTTTTCCTTCCACAGGTCTGCAACACCGGTTCGCTGGCGACGTCTGTACGTTGAAAAGTGCTAGGGATTGCTCTCCATGTCACCCTCCCGAACACTTGCTGACCTCCTGATTCTCTCGAACAGGGCTACGGCACCGCCCTCGGTGTCATCGCCTCGCTCCACACGCAAGGCCGCTTGCTGCACGCCTACTTTGCCCAGACGGGACCGTACCAGCAAGGCGCGCGCTTGACCGCCGTCGAGCTCGCGAGCCTCGGAGCTCCGAACACGATGATCTGTGATACGGCTATCGGAGCGCTGATGGCCGAGAAGCGCATTCACCTCTTTGTAGCGGGCGCTGATCGGTGCGTTTCCTCTTTCTTTTGCGGCCTCTTTCCGTCTCTTCCCCGCTGCTCCTCAGATCAAGAAGAAAGTACGAAGCTGACTTATTCGAACACGGCCACAGGATCGCCGCGAACGGCGACACCGCCAACAAGATCTCGACGTACCAGATCTCGCTCAACGCGCACCACCCTCATCCGTTCTCGCCGAACCCGCCCGTGCCAGTCCTCGTCGCTGCGCCTCTGACCACCCTCGATTTGACGATGAAGTCGGGTCGCGAGATCGAGATCGAGCAGCGACCGAGTTGGGAGGCCTGCACCGTCCGAGGACGGGTCGTCGACCCCGTCGAGCTCGCCCGGGGAGTCGAGGTCCAGCCTGCAAGGGAGGGCGAGGAGGTCCCCGTTGAGACGGTCTTGGTTACTCCGCCCGGGACCAAGGCGTGGAACCCGGCGTTTGATGTGACGCCCGCTTCCCTCATTGAGGGAATCGTCACCGAGGTGGGCGTTGCCGAGAAGGCGGCCGGCGCGTCAGAGTACGACCTGCAAAAGTTTGTGGAGGAGCGCACGCGGGCGTAGATACATGCATTCACATAGACGGATCAATGCTCTCTCGGTCTGACTTGCGAGTTTCCTTCGCGTGTCGGCTCCGTTTGCTTCCGCGTAGACGGCGGAGAATTTCGCTCAACGGAAGACTTCATCAATCACCCGTTCACATCGACTCTAGAGCCTGAAAGTCGGGCAGTGCAGTCTCTAAGCAAGCGTGCTTTCTCTGATCGATAGACCTAGCCGCGCCGTCAATCACTTCGAAACCGTCAGCTCGCAACGTCGTTCTCTTCTCTGTTCGTTCCGAATGACGACGCCGACTCAAAGCACCTTGGGCAGCCCCGCGAAAGTCGAAGGCTCGGCCCAAGCGGTCCAAGGTCGCGCCTCCCTCGTCCTCGGCCGTTGCGCAGCCGATTTCGACGTTGCCCTGACTTGGGAGGTCGACATGATCCTCTCCGAACTGCCCGACTCGGCCAACGCCCTCCCGATCAACCATCCGCTCCCCCTCCAGGGCAAGTGGACCTTGCGGATCACGAGCAAGCTCGACAGTGTGCGGCTCAGTGTCGCGCACGGCGAGTTGGACAACGGCTTCCTGGGCGGCGTGGATGCGACGCTCGAACTGCGATGGGAATCGCCTGATGCCGCCGTCGGCGACGCGCCGGAATTGCTCGCGCGTCACATTTGGCCGGCGAACCAGGAGGGCACGGCATGCACCGAACTCGGGCCCGGTTTCGTGCACAAGTTCCCCCGCGAGCAAATCGAGACGGCGGGCAAACGGGCGAGCAAAGACTTTGACTATGGCGCGGCCGGCTCCTTCCACGTCGTACTGCGGCTTCGACGGCGGCAAAAGGCTCTGCGCAAAGTGGAACAGTCGGAGCAGACAAACCAGATCGTCAAACGATTCGCTAGTGAGCTGCTCCCCCGTCTGGCACGGATTGGCAAGCAAGCCCAAACTGACGCAAACGGACCGGACAGCCCTCAGCGTCCTCCCAGCTCCCCATGACGTCCGCTTCTACTTCCCTCGCACCGAAACAACTGGACTCGAGCTTTGGGCGAATGCGGTGATGCTCTCTGAGCTTTCCCCGTTCCTCGACGATATCCTCGACTCGGCCGCCGTACCGTCATCTCCTCACAAGGCCAAGCGTCCCCGTACTGAGGTGGAGGTCTCCGATCTCGACGTTGCGACCGCTCTCGATGACGAGATGGATGAAGATTCCGACGCCGAAACGGATGACTACCTAGTCGAAAAGAAGGAGACACCTCTCTACGGCGTTGACGAAGTTCGCGGCGACTTCTCGTATCGGCAACTCACTTTGCAGGGTGTCAGCTATACGACGTTTCTGGCGGTCTTGCAGTGGCTGCAGAGCGGACGCCTCGAGTTTGCCGAACTCAAGTCCGAAACGGCGGCGCAGAATGAAACTCGGCTGCAGTACCTCCAGTCGCTGGACGCAGCCTCGGAGCTTCCCTTGCCCGCGTCGCCCAAGTCGACGTTCCGCTTGGCGCACTTGCTCCACCTGGACGACCTCAAAGCGGAGGCGCTCCATTTCTTCGAGGGGAGCCTCACCGTCGAGGGCGCCGTGTGTGAGCTGTTCAGTTCCACGACCGCCAAGTATCCAGAAGTCCAAAAGTTGGTCGTGCGATACGTCGCGGAGCATTGGGCGCAGGTCAAGCTCACGGATGCTTGGATCTACCTCAAGGACGCATGGGCGCGAGGCGAGCTTCCCGGGCGTGAGCATGTGTGGGCGGCACTCATGCGATGTAGAAAGATTTCGGTGCAACCAAGAGGCCCACTCTGCAATGCTGGAGAGGGGACGGGAAAGGAGTTGCAAAAGATAGGAGACCATTATTCGGGGCTGCAGAAAGCTACGGGTGAAGGGTCGGATCGGAAGGGACAACTATGACGACCGACTTCTCGGGACAGGTGGAGATGAGGATTTGAACAGGAAGCTTGGGGTGAAAGGGCTGAACTGCGGTACCGGCGTAAGAAATCCTGAAGGTGATAAGTCAGAGGATTGATGTGGTGGTCGCCCCGCCTGCCGGTCGTCCGCAGATTCCCCTGGACTCTGGAAAGAAGAGTCCGGAGGAATAATGCCCTTCCGAATTGCCTTCAAACGTCTTCTCTCGTTTACCTTCCTCGCCGGAAGAGAAGACGAACCCCCTGGTGCATGTGGTGGTGTGCCGCGGACCGCGACTGGGCCACCCCTTTGAGCACCCCAACTTGTCGCGGGCACTACAATAGTCGGAGGCTTCGGCGCATGCCTCCGCGACGGCCTGTTCGGATCATCGAAAAATCGGACAGTATCGGACAGGTTCGCGTCTGGCACGCGAAGTGGCAACTGCCCAGTTTGAGGAGCTGCCTTTCGCGGCTGTGGGTCGTAACATGGATTGACGACAGCATCGAGCGGACTGAAGGGATGAGGCGGGCGAGAAGATCCTGCGTCGCCCGGCGATCCGAAGCTCGAGCTCCAGGGAGAGAAGTGCGATTGCTCGGGATACTGTGGTGAGCTCCCGCCCGGGGAAGAGGAGGGGGAGAACTTCGACACCGGAGGTTCAACAGCGGCCCGTCTGTTCGCCATCGGCGTTTGAGGAGGCGTGGGGCTCAGAAGAAACGTTCGACCCGGATCAGCGGCAGCCTGTTCTCCAAGGCAATTAGCGGCCCGGGCTCTGGTGCTGTGCTCAAAGCAGCTGTTCAAAAAGTGTAGAGCCACTCACTGTGTCGTGGCCCACCAAAGCCTGGAGCGTCTGCGCCTGCGCCAGCGCACGTGCACGTCGTTCCTTGACCTTGTGACGGTGGTCAGAAAATCCGCCTACACCGGAAAAAGCCTGATTGCGAAGTCGAAGTGGCAAGTCCGAAAGCTCAGGCTCTTGCGGCTCTGAGTCGTAACATGACCGAGGAGGGGGGGAAGTTCTGCCTTCCAAGGTCGAATTGCTTGAGTTCGAGTGGGATATGTGGTTCCCTCCGCCGGGATGTCTCGAGTCTAAGCGACGGCGCGACCCTGAGTATAGCAGCGGACCACCATCATGGTCGGATAGCTGTGCCGACCAGTTGAGCTTGGGCTGCCCGGCCTGGCCATTATTGTCAGGCTGCAGTGGGGCAACGAACGATGACTAACGGGTCAATATAAGGACTCAACTGCCAAGAGAAGATCCCACTTACTAGGCCTCTTTTCTTAAACGGCCACAGCCATTGTAGCCCGCGACGCGAACGAGGTTGAAAAGCTGAATCGGACGGCGGCATTGCTTTCTCTGCCGCACTGCAATTGCTCGGGTCGCACTGCACGAGACACAAGCTGCAAAGACCAGGGGTGTAGATTTGATGAAAGGAAGGAAAAGAACGTTGTTCGCTAGCGTCCAGCATGTCTTTGAAGACTCGGGTTGTCCGCGGACCTGCTGCACGACCCCCGGACAGTTCGGCCAAGTTTGCCAAGCAACCCGTGTTGCACACGGAGGCAAGAAGGCTCGTGCGCATGTCAGCATAGCCACAAGAGCCTCCTATCCGGGAAGTACTCGTCTCTCGGTGTCGGTCTCGACACTTCTCCGGGAGAGCGAAGCGACAGGGTCCGTGGAAGCGAGCGGCTGCATTGCGACGAGCTACTCCCCGGACCCGGCTCGTCCGATGTGACATGCGAGATGCCAGAGTCGACCGTCCCTCCCGACGACGACGCTGCGACTGAAGCCGTCGGCGGCCAGCGCCGGGGCGATCAGGTCTCGACTCGGTGGTGCCAGGCCGGGCCAGTCAACCTCCTTGCCTTTGAGCGACGGACGCTTTTGCATCCTAGGTCGCTCGTTCGATCCCATCGCTTCGACCAGGAGGCTAGCCGACGCCGAGCGAGACATCGCGGGCGCGGAGCCCCCTGCGGCAAAGAGAGGCTGCAGGCATTCGCTGCAGCAACCGGGTGTCGATCCGTTGCGAGGTCGCCACCCGCGCTCCCGCTCCCGCTTGTAAAGGTCGACGTATTCGTAGAGGTCTTGCGCCGAGATGACCGAAGACAGGTCGAGGAGTTCGCCTTCGAAGGCGTACGTGTCCAGCATCGACGTGACGATGCCTTTGAATTCGGCATAGGACCGTGCCGCCGTCGACGACCGCGAGTTGGACTCGATCAGCCGCCGAACCAGACGAGGGAAGGAGACTTCGCGAGAGGACGCCGACGAGACGAGAGCCGAGAGCGACGCGGGGATGATGGTCGAAAGCAGTTCGGACGCCTGCGGTGAAAAAGCTGGCATGTCGTCTCCGTGCATGATGAAAGACGCATCGGAGAGTCGACGATGGTTCGCTACCGGTTCTTGTTGCGGCGGCGACGGCACCGCTGACCGGATCGATCGCACAGTCGAGACGAGCGAGGACAAGAGCTGGAACCAGAGCTCTTCTGGAGAGACGTCCACGGCACGGCGGCGCCCAGACGTCCGGCGCACGCAGATGTCGGTGGCGGCGGCTGCGATAGCAGTGATCTGCTCGACGGCGACTTGCATTGAACGGCCGGGGAGGGTTTCATCGGCACGAGGTCCGCCATCGTCTTCGCTGCTGCTGAGAATTTGCTCGACGAGGAGATCCGCGCGTGATTCGAGAGCGTCGGCGGCCTTGGCGAGCGCGGCTGCGGGCTCGCCACGCTTGTCGATCGCCCATACGAGGGCGTCGTACGAGCCCTCGGCCTCGCAGACTTGCAGTAGGTCCTCATCTGCAACGAGGTCTTTCGGCTTGGACGCCAAATACCGAATGACGTGACGAGGATCGTTACGACAGAGCAGGGCGACGTAGCGACGCTCGAGTGCCGGGTCCGGAGTTGTCGGAGTAGACTCTTGCGGTTGTTCCGGCTCGAGAAGGCAGCGCAAGTAGGCGAACTCGCGGAGGGGCGTCGCGCTGAGCTTATCGAGAAAGTCGACATGTCGTGTCGGCAAGTAGGTCGCGACGAGGTGCACCAGTTGCGGCAAGGCTGACTCGTCGGTCTGTGCGAGGGATGGCGCCGCATCGAGGATGATTTCGGCCAGTCGCGCCTTCTCGCTCGGAGCCGCTCGGGCGGAAAGCTTGAGCGTTTCTCCGAGCTTCTCGAACACGTCGCTGCCCATTTCGTCGTCGCGCAGATACGTCGTGGCAAGGTCGGCCCATCTCCGCTCTCCGCGGTAGATCGAGCGCAAGATGCGAAGGAAACCTGCACGCTCGAAGAGGGGGACAAGGGTATCGATATCGGTCGGGGTATAAGACGACAAGAGGTATTCGGTTGCGAGCTGACGGTCTTCGACCGTGCTCTGGTCGAGGTCGGAGGCGAGGTGGTCCAACAGGCTGCGCGACGTGGTGGCCGGCAGGTGAACAAACTGCGGGTACTTTGGCAGGTTCCGCGCGACAAAGATACGGATAAAGGTGAGGTCGACCGCCGTCAAGCGATACGGGTCGTTCGATTCGTCCGCTGCAACGTCGAGGAGGATGTCGACGACTCGCTGACGAGTCATTCTCGGCTGCCGACTCGGATCGGTTGAATCATCGTCGAGGTACGAATCCTCGAAGGCCTGATCGAGCGTGTCGAGGAGCGCCTCGGCGTCGAAGTGAAGGAGCAAGCGGATGTAGGGGAACGAGGGCTCGTCTTCGATCGGCCCCGACGTCGTCCTGACCGGCGACCCTTTCGGTGGAGGCCAGCGCTGCGTTGACGTGGCAAAGAGAAAGCCATAGATGGTCGCGCGGGCCCGAATCGCGGTCTGTTCCTGGAGGTGCTGACCGGACGGGTAGGCGAGTCCGAGCAGGGTCCGCGCCAGATACGCAAAGAGCTTGTACGCCGACGGGACGAGCGATTCGACCTCCTGATCAGCGTGAGTCACGCTGCGCCACAGTTCACCATCAGCTTCGACGCCGTCCTCGTTGGTGTGTCCGTCGATGGAGGACGCGTCGTCGGGGAAGGCGATATCCTGGCCGATGCGCCGGGGACGGTGCTGGCGGTGGTCGACAATCCGGCGAATGACGCCGACAAGCTCGACGATCGGTCCGGTCCAGTCGTCCAGCGCTCGCGAGTAGACATGAATGAGTCCGTCATAGAGCGGTACCCGCTGGCAGAGTTGCAGCGCTTGGTTCAGGTCGAGGTTGATTGGATCGACGTTGAGGATGATCCGTTCCGCGGCGGCGAACTGTCTCCGTTCGGCATGGATGCCGATGAGACGCTGCGTGACGCTCGGCGGGAGATCGTGCACCGTGCCGGCGAGGACGAACGGTTCGAGACGATCGAGGAAGATGCCCTCGATGCCGTTTTGCTCATAGCGTTCGTACAGCTCGTCAAACAACCAGTCGGGATCGCCCAGCGCCAGACACGCGCGGACTGCAGTCCCGACGAGACCTTCGAACAGGCGTCGGATCGTCTCGCCGTCGGCGTGACTGCCGTCTCGGAGTCGCTCGTCGGAAAAGACAAAGTCGAGCGAGGCGTTCAAGATTTCTCGCAATCGGGGCTCGAGCAACGCCCGCCGCTCCTCTGCGTCGTCGGGCAGGGCGATCGTGCTGGCGTCGCTTTGACCTTCGTAGTACGATGTGGCGGTCTCGATCGCTTCGAGAATCGTCGCCGGCTGCATGAGCGCCAACACTCGGTCCGCCCAGGTAAGGATCGCGCCCGCTCGGATGTCGTTCTCCCGCTGCAGACAAGCCGAAGGGGTTAGTGTCTGTGAAGGCTACAGAGGTCGCTCCCAACTCACGAGGACGAAGAGCTTGCGCTTGTATACTCCGAAAGAAGTCGCGTACGACAAGGCTTCGTGCGCGAACCCGAAAGCTTCGAACGCCGAGCAGAAGACGTCGCTCGGAACCAGTGCACGGACATCGTACGGATCCCGCCCGATTCTTTGTCGCGTCGTGATGTCGAACACGTCTAGATGAGAGGGGGTGAGGACGAGAATGACCTGGCAGAGGAACAAGTCAGGCCGTCGGACTCGGGATTGGTTTGGTCGGGGAAGGGCCAAGCGACTCACCCGCTCATTGTACCATCGCACAGCAAGAACAGGTGCATCGCTGACGATCTCGCCCACCGTTTCCACCTCGATACCGACAGGCGGCGGCGGGGGTTTGAGCGGATTCGGCGCGGTCCGACGAACTGGCAGGGGTCGCGCCTCCCCCGTTTTGCTGCGTATCCGAGCGAGTCGGATATGTTTGCCCCAGGCCCATGCGAGGAGCGGATCCTGCCCCAGCGGTGGTGCGGAGGTTGCCTTCTTGTCTGCTCGAACGTCGTCCGCATGCTTGCCCTCGACCTCGCCGTCCGTCTTCTTCGCGACGCTTGGCCACCAAGCGAGAACACCGGTCGTCGCGTATCCACGCTCGGCATCCTCGTCGATCGGGACACCGTCAGCAGCGGACTCACCGCGAGGCAGGGTGAATCGCCACCACGTCCTCGGCGACGGTTTCAGCCCGACCACTACCAACTTGGTCGGCGTCAGAAGGGCCACAAGCGACAAGGCGTCGCTCGCGGGGTGATCTGCCGGACCAAGAGGGAGAGGTGCCATGTCGAGGACGACTGCGGGCTTCTTGCCAGCCGGAGCGACGGGGGGTTGAGATGGCCGAGGAAAGGTTGTACCGTTCGCTTCGCGGAGACGACTTCGCGCGGCGGTGGCGGGATCGATAGGTGATTCGGGTCGAGATTCGGGAGGAGAGGCGATGGAAGCGCGAGGCGGTGCTGTGAGCGCGGTCGCGAGAGGAGGGCGCTGTGGTGGGGTATGCGCGGCCGAATTGGCGGCCAGAGCGACGGCGGGGTCGGGGTACTTGCCGAGCATGCGGATGATATCGGTCGAGGCGAGCATCAGGACTTTGCCCAATGAGTGATAGAAGGCGAGGCCTTGGTCGTCCGAAGAGACGATCGCCGTGTGTCGCTGGCCAACGAACCCTAGTCGGCAAATCTTGGATCCGACCAGGTGACCTTCTTTCCGACCCGAGAGGACTTGCGGCAAGGTCACCGGCGGGACGCTTCGCGCGGGCTGAGAGGGTTTGACGAGGGCGTAGAGGTGGATCGAGCCGTTCTCGTGGCCGACGGCGACGAAGGTGTGGTCTTGCGAGACGGCGAGGGCAGTCACGGCGCCGCACTCGTTCGCTGCAGTCAACGTGGGGAAGATTAGCCTGACGATCTTCTTCAACGGAAACAGTACGGAAGAGCGACGCACCGATAGCCTCTGTCCCGCACACGCAGCGCAAGTTTTGCCCAAAGTCAAACACGAGCACCCATCCGCGGGTCGTCCCGATCGCAATGAGCCCATTGACGGCCATGACAGTGGGTTGACCCATCGCGCTTTTGGCTATCAGTTCCGCCTGCGAGAGCGCCGCCGCTCCTGCCGTTCCTCCCGTGTGCGGGAATGCCCTGCTCGAGATCCGCTTCAAAGGCGACCACTTGACGGTCCGCGGCGGTGGCTTGACGTTCTCCTTCGGGCCGGTAGAGGAGGCACCAGATATACTGGTCCCGGTCGGCAGCTCGGAAGCGGAAGGCAGGTCCAAGATGTTGGTGACGGAAGAGCGTCGCGAGAGGTTGTCGAAAGCGGAGCCAGAGGCAGATTCGCTCGCGCCGGGCAGGCCGGGTCGCCGAGGCGGAGAATCGGCCACGAACGGGAATTCGAGCGCGGTGTTGTACGTCGAACTCGAGACGTGCCGACTCCGAGGGGTCGTCTGTGTCGAGACGGAACGGAGTCGCGAAAAGGCAGGGTGATAAGCCGGTCGTTGCGGATACTGCGACTTCGCAGCCGCTGGAGGAGCAAGCTGCGAGGTAGACGCGATCGACCAGTACGACGAGCGCGCTCGATCAAGTCCGCCGCGTCCATTCCGGAGGGCTGGGAACTCGTCGTTCGAAGTGCTGGTCATGCGAGACCCTGCCGGCGAGAGCTGCGGGCGGGCGAGCGGCCGTCAGTTATGCGTCTTTGGGGTTTGCGTCAGTATGTGCTGTGCCTCTGGACGAACCGGGGAAGGCCTGCCGTTGCCCAACTCGCTGGCGTGATGCGTCGAGGGAGTCGGAGCGTGGTCGTCGGCCGAGGCAGCACGCGAAGCCTCGTCGGTGCCTGCACTTGCGGGCTCGGCGCTGTCGTCTCGAGCTTCGACTTGGGCATCGTTGGCTTTGGTCTCTGGCGAGTGGCTCGGCGCGCTGTCGTCGTCTTGGTCATGGTCGAGTGGAGCCGCATCCTTCCCACTGTACACAAACTCGCCAAACTCGTCCTCAGATCCCTTCCCGCCCTGACTAGCCACTCCCTTATCATTTGGCGCTGCTTCCCGCTGCTCGATCGAGCTGTCCGTGCCGTTCGGCGAGTCGTCGGCGAGTTGACTGCGAGGTGGTGGGGGCGACGACTCAGCCGCCTCGTGTCGCTCAACAGCGGGCGAAGCGAGTCGGGGCGCTCCCCAATCGGGTAGATCATCAACGTCTGTCGGATCCTGGCTGCTCATCGCGGGCGCTGAGCGAGGTCCGAAGTAGTGACGAGTCGGAGAAGCAAAGGAAGTCCGAATCGGAGGGTCTTTTAGATTTGCGCTCTCTGTATGCAAGCGCTTGCTTATTGACATGAAGGAGCAACCCTAAGGAGATCATGAGCTCGTATGGAAAATGAATCGGTTACAGAAACTAGAGTGCACTGCTGAAGAGTGAGATCAGGAAAAAACGACAAATTCGGAGTGATAGACCTAGCTACGTTAACAAGTGATGACAAGGGGGAGACATGGCGAGGATTGTGGAATAGGGAAACAGAAAAGCTGGCAAGCCGGTAAAACCGAGGACGAAAGGCGAAAAGAGGTGAAAGGGAGGGGAGGAACAGCGAGCGCATCAGACACGCTTCTCGCCGGTGAGCCACCTCCGTCCGACTTGGGCGAACGAGCACCGTTCGGGCGATCCGGACCGCGAGGAGCCCGAGCCCGCGCCGCCGCCGCCGACTTCGAGCGCGCCCATCTGCCGCTCGAGCGCGTCGAGTCCACTCGGCTCGGCGAGGCAACTAGGAGTCAAAGCCGGCGACGTCGAGTTCGGCACGACCTGGACGCGCGCCTGTCCGAGCAAGACGGCCTTGACTTTGTCCGTGTCGAGCGTTCGGTTACCGCTAACGTTGCCTCCCGCGCCGACGGCGGGCGAAGGTCCGACGAACGCGTCCCAGAAGCTCGAAGCGAGGCGTTGCACGAGCGTCTGGTTCGCGAGGTGAGCGACCTGGGCCATCGTCGCTTGCTGGCGGAGTTCGACCGCTTCTTGGTGAGACAAGGTTGGAGCGGAAGGGATCGAGGAGGCGGCTGCTGCTGCTGCTGCGGACGGCGATTGGAAGGCGAGAAGTTCGCTCGCAGTCGACGACGAGGAAGCCTTGGGCGAGGTGAAAAAGGCAGGGCGGAACCCGTTCGGAATCGGGAGGTAGGCGCGCTCGTCCCGGGTCGACTGCTGCTGCTGGTCGTCCTGAGCCGGTTGCTCGCCCGCTTGCTTCTGCGCAGCAAGCAGTCCAGCGGCATTGTTGGCGAGCTTGCCATACAGCGCCGCGCGACTCTGGTCGAGTGCGTCCGGACGGAGGTAGAACGGGTTGCTTGCGAACAAGTCTTGGAACGTCCCGCTCGGTTGCTGCGGCGTCCGACTTGAGGCATCATTCGAAGCGGCGGCGGCGGCGGTGGGACCGGAGCGAGTATGCGCAGTCATGGCTGGCAAAGAGGCGAGTTGACTCGGCGTCAAGGCATTCAGCGCCGGGTTGAACGACTGGTTCGAGAACGGCAATGAGGCGGCGGCCGACAGACTCGGTTTGCCGTGCAACCCATCGGCGAGGTTGGTAAAGCTGGGGACATCGGGGACGAGAGTCGTGTGCACGCTCATAAAGTTGCCGGCGGCGGCGCCCCAGTTTGACGAGTTGCTGCGCCGAGAGAGGGGCGCGACGTCCTTGGCAAGGTTCGGAACTTGGATGCCCGACGTGGACCGGGTGCCGATGCGGCGCGTCGCAGTGGTAGTAGTCGAGGTCGTTTCCGGCATGACGACCATTTCGGCGCCTTCCTCCTGCTTGACAGCGCTCGTCGACGTCGCGATCACCCGCGGCGGATTCGTGCCCAACCCAGTCGCGGCCGCGACCGAAGTCATCGTCGCCGGCGGAGTCGTCATACTCGACAACTTGTCGAGCAAGTTCTGCCACTGCTCGCGCAGGGTGGCAACCTCGGTCCGGAGCCCGGTGTTCTCGGCGCGGATGACGCCGACTTCGTCTTGCAGTTCCGAGATGATCGTGTCGCGCGTCGAGATCTCGTCCTCGAGGGTCGTGAGGTACTCTTTGCGGCGGTGACGGAAGTTGCGAGCCTGTGAGATTTCCCGGGTGTGCACACAATAGGAATCATCAGCTTCCGGGGGAAAACATCAACGTCTTCCATATGATCACAACTGTGGCACTCACCGAGATCTTGTTCCTCAGCTGGCGTTTCTCCTTCGAGCTCAACTTGGCATACTCTTTCGGGTCCGGCTTGTCGGCCCACATCGGCACCGGCGGCAAGTGACTGTTGGCCGCCGTCTTGTGCAGCGTCGCACTCGCGAGCGGGACGACGCTCGTCCGCGCGAGTTTGCGCGCCGCCGAGGAAGAAGGTTGGTCTTCGTCGCCGGTGGCGGTCCCGCTGACGCTGACGGAAGGCGAGGCCCATCGGAGTTTCTTGGTCGGGCGACGGGTGCGTGAAGTGCGCGTGGCAGCGGGTTGGTTGCGGCCACCAGCGACCGAGGAAGAGGCGTCTGACGAGTACATGTTTTCGTCGTCGTCGTGGTTGTCGCCACCTCGGGTCACGTCTGCCACCTCTTCCTCCTCTTCGGGCTGCTCGCGAATGACCGAGTGGACCACGCTGCGCTTTGGCCGACCAGAAGCTGTGACGGGCGCAGGAGGGGCGACCGGCAAACTCGGCAGTGGCGGGAGGACGGCCGGAGTCATTTGGCTCAAATCCGGGGCAGTAGTCGCGGTCGAGGCCGGGACGGACGACGACAAGTCGGGCAAAGCCAAGATGGCATCTGTGTCGAATCCGAACGTGGGCGCCTCAAACACAGAAGGGTCGATGGCAAACCCTTCGCTCGATCCGGACAGGACGGGCGCGGTCGAAAAGTCCAGGTCGGCGAGCGAGACGGGGCTGCGGTCGTGCAGGCCACCGTTCAGGCCGGACGACGAGGTCGACGAACGCTGGTCGTCTGATTCGGGCGAGAAGGGCGAGCCGGGCATGGTCGACGGCATGAAGGTCGAAGAAGGGTCGAACGAGGGGAGTTCAGAGGCGGCGGGGAAGCCATTGCCGCTGGACGGGGCGGTTGACGACGACGAAGGTGGAAGTTTGGCCACTTCGGGTGCGAGGTAGTGACTGCAGGCAGGGTGCGAACGGACTGTCAGTCATCATATGCAACAGGAGCCCCCTTTGTTGGTGTGAGAGTCCCGATCGCCGAGAGCGGGTCCGGCGACTCGGTGGCATCCTCCGGTGCGAGGTGGCGCAGTGCAATGGGTAGCGTGCAGAGACTGTGAGACTCTAAACTTGGTCCGATGCACGTCCGTCGAATGCCGAGGCGGTGTGACTCGCAGGGATCGGTTCGAATACTCGCGCAGGGGGGTGTGCGCCACCCAACGTCGGACGAAGCGGCGGCCGGCGAGGGACGGACGAGACTCTCAGGAGAGAGTGAGAGATAAGGACTGACCTGAACAAGTCTGCGAACGACATGCCCTGAGTGTCGGCGTCGTCGGGCTGGACGACAAGCGGGTCACTCGACATGGAGGCGTCGAGAAAGGCCTGCAGCGAGCTGAGGTCGGGTTGCGGCTGCATGGCCGTGGCGTGTATTTGCTGAGCTCCTATACGTCTGGGTCTGTCTGATCGAGAGAAACTGTGCGTGTTGACGGAGAGCGAGAGTGTGGTGACAAAGACCGCGTAAGTCTCTCGGCGAACCTCCGAGATCTTCTCGCCGCAGCCTCCCCTCAGGCGAGAATTCACCTGCTTTGTAATCGAGCCACATTACGACTGATCGGGAGTACTTAAACCAGGTGGGGCCTCTGCAGCTGCGCCCTCGGCCACAGCTCTGACGACTCGCATAGGACGTGCTGCACCCTATACACGCCAAGCTAGCCAGCGTGAAGCTTGTACCGGCTCCCGGGCTCGACTCCTCCTTCGACGGCCCGCGCGAATGGCGAGCTCGAATGGAACCGGACCGCCGACGACATCATCCGCAGCTGCCAACCATAGCACGAGGCCAGACCCGAGCGCGCACAAGACTGCGCCAGACCGCATCCTGATCCCGTACAATCAAGTCGGTCGACGCAGTACCATCTTGTCCGACACGTCGTCGACTCGGTCCATCCTCTCCTCGTCGTCCTCTTCCGCCTCGTCCATCTTGCCGACTTTTCGCTCGATCCAGCGCAGCCACTTTTTCCAGTTCTGCGCCACAGTCCTCTTGCTCTTCATCGTCCCCCTCGTGGTCCTCGTCGCGTACAAGAAAGAGTTCCGCAGCGACGCGTTCGCGATCGGCGTCGCCGCCTTTCTCGCCAGCGAAACTCTGCGCCAAATCGTGTTTGATTTGGTGACTCCGCATACGGCTACGCGGTATCGAGCCCCTGCAGCCGAGTATGAGAACCTCGTCCTCGATGACGACCCGCGCGACATTTCGTCGCCGTCGATCGCGCACCGGCACCACCACGACGACGACGATGACCACGAAGACGAAGACGACGGTCCCCTTCCTCCTACTCAGAGCTCGCCTGCGATCCCAACCTTGGTCTACTCAATCGCGCAAGAGGCCCTCCGACTCGGAGCCGTCGCCATCATCGTCCGCCTCCTCCCGACCGAAGTCCCCCTCGCAGCGTCCACCGTGAGCGACAGCTTGATCCCGCTCCCGCCTCCCTCCCATCCGAGCGATCCAGCAACACCTCCCTCTCACGGTGGTGGTGATGGTGGTGGTAACCTTCCGCCGCTCGATCCGCTCTTTTGGTCGGCATTGTGGCTCGCGCTCGGATGGGCAGGCGCAGAGATCCTGTGGGGTTCGAAGCGGCTGTGGAACCAGCTGCAGCTGTACAGGGACGTCCTGCCGCTGTATCCCGAACAAGTGGACGAGGAGGAGGGGGAGCATGGAGCGGGTGAGAGGGAGGTCTTGCTGGGCGTACCTACGGCGGCCGATTACGGCGCGACGGACGATTCGAACGGCGCCCGGGAACATGCATACGCTCGGGATGACGTGCCGGTCACGAATGCCGACTGGTTGGAGTACGCGGCGCGCTGGCCTCACCCGCACCGTCGGCAGGACGACGACCTCGAGCAAGGGACCGCTCGACAGACTTCCTCCTTCGCCGGGGACGAGGAGGAGGAGGAGGCCGAGTGGGACTTTGAGTACCGCGTTCGGGAAGCGCAACGCGACGAGCTGGAAGAGCAGCTTGGGGTGCCGCTCTACGAGGTACCGGTCGGGATCATCTTTATCTGGCGGCTCGACAGGTGCGTTCCCCTCTTTCTTCGTCTTCTTCATCGTCGTTTCGCCTCGAGATTCTCTTCTGATTCCCATTCCCGAGCACCCTCACCGAAATGCTGACTCCGTCACACACCGCGAAAACCGCAGCCTCCTCCTCTCCCTCGTCTTTACTCTCTTCCTCGCCCTCCCTTTCCGACTCTCGCCCCCCTCGCTCTTCCACTTCCCCCTCTATCCAACCTTTGCCCTCGTCTCGCTCACTCATGCGCTCCTCTCCTATGCGTGGATGGCGAGGGTCCGCAAAGTCGGGATTCCGAGTATCAGCTATGCGAGCCTGATCGTTCTGGTGGCGTTGACGTTTGCGGCGTTGGGTTCGTGGGGAGTGTTGGTCTGAGCGGGTTCTCGTCTGTCGTCGTTGAGTGTCCTCCCTGTAGCCCTAGATCCGTGTCGTCAGCATGTCTATACTCTCCTCCGAGCCCTCCTCGGATCTGTACGTTCATTCACTCCATTCGCAAGATTTCCGCTTGATTTTTGAGGTACCGTCTTGCTGCGTTTCAGAGGGTGCACGGCTTCCCGAGACCACGCATGTGCTGCTGAAATCAGAGCACTCTGGAGGACCAGCTCTATGCACGCTCGGCGACTTTGCCGAAAGCTGATGACGCTTCCGCGTCGCTGTTCTTCCGAAAACGTTGGGACGCTTCGCTCTCTCACGTACGCAACAGCAGTGGAGTCAATCGGAGACGCTCAACGCTGAGGCAAGGCAGCTTTGCGCCCGTGAGGCCTACGACGGACCAAGAAGGGGGGATCTTGTCGTCGCCTCCCCTTTCAGCCGGGTCCGCTTCACTGAACAGCCGCCATTGTCAGACTCCGCTTGCGCTCCCTCCAGCTTCCAGACTCGGACCACCCAGCGGGGATGTCCCCTCCGCAGGTGCCGCGACCGCTCTTTCCGCTCTCTCCGGCCGACCTCGAACGCTGGACTCGGTTCGCCAAAAAGGGCGGCATCGGCGCCGCGCGCGCCAAGGTCGACAAGGCTTCGCAGGATGGCGGTCAGAGGGATCTCATGTTCCTTGAGGGGGAAGAGATCGTCATCCTCTCGGACTTGGGTGCAGGCTCGTTCCTTGTACGTTTCACGCTTTTGCTGCTCCTTTCCGAAATTGCTGCAACCGCAGAAAGGCTGATGCTCGACGGCCGTCCCCTAGGGGTACTGTGAAGGCGTCGTCGGTATCATCTCTGGCGCGGACGTGGAGATGCTGCAGGCGAAGCTGAAAAGGCCGGTCATGACGGCACGTCCGCGCCGACGCGATACCGTTGGAGAAGCGGCCGGGTTTTCAGATACGGGCCATAGACAATCCGCCGGTGAGCTGGCAATTATGAAGGCGCCGACAATTCTCTGTGCTGATCGGGTTTCGGGGCTGCAGAGCGAGACACTTCCCGACGACCGAGCGGCGAGAAGGTTCCTCTCGTTGTCGATACCGGGCGCACACCGACGGCCCGGAGACGCAGCCTCTTGCCACCCTCCTCCCGACAATGGTTCGAGTCGGCATCTCCCGTCCCGAGCATCGTCGCTTCTCCCCTCGCCGGAAGTCCCTCGCGGGGAGCTCACCAACCTGCCGAAGACCTCGAGTCCGCTTCTTCGACCAACGACCACCGGTCTCCTGCTCCTGCAACCCTCACTCTCGAGACCGAGTTGACGGGATCGACGTCGCCGACGGAAGAGACGTTTCCGTTGAGCGCCTTCCCGATCCCGGCGAGCGGAGGGGCGTATTTTGGAGACCTCGAAATGCTGGGGGGAGATCCTGCGCCGCGGCGGAGTCGGACTCTCGACATGTCCAACTCGTCGTCTTTGACATCCTCGAAGCTCTTTGCGTTTCCGACTCGGCCGAATTCGACCATCCTGTCTCCGGCGGGCATGCCCCTTCCCTTCCCACCGATGCATCCGACCTCGGCGTTCTCCTTCTCGCCAAACAGCTCCTTTGCCTCGACGATGCCTTCCTCAGTCTTCTCGGCCGGCGATCTCGAGCTTCATCGAGAAGGCGGCAAGATTTCGGATTCCACGACTGGATCAAGGCCCTCGATCACCACCGGGAGCGGCCAGCGAAGCGGCACCAACACGCCAGGAGACGATCCGACTCTCGCCTTCATATTCGACTCGTACCGGTACTCGCCGGTGGAGGACCGGTCCAGAGCAGGAAGTCAGCTGAGCGATGCGCAGCAGGCTCTGTCCGTCGTAGGGACGCTCGGACAGAGTCGACGACCACACTCGGGGCTCGTTCGGTCGGTCTCGACCGAGTCGGTGCTTTGCTTCGTCTCGAAGCCTTCAACTGAGTCGGCGGCACTGGGCTATGGTACGGCGAGCGCTCTGCGTTCCCGCCTCCTCGCAGGCGATCATCTCGAGCCAGTCGAACGGTCAGCACAACGCCCGCGCGGCGACTCGTTCGCTTCTGCGACATCATCCCTTAGCCGACTACATATCGCGCGCTCTTCCCTCGGCAGCTCCGACCAACAAGTCGGCAACGCAGCGCCGAGCGACAGCCCTTGTTCCATCACGCCTTCGACTAGCCAGAGCTCGGCGCCGGATTGGCGCGACGTTTCTGCGAACCGCGACAAGCGATTCTCGCGCACCTTACCGCAATCAGATCCTCCAGTATCCCCCGAGCGAGACGGTGCTCTCAAGCCAGGCGGACGTTCCCGCGCCCGACCGCACGAGATCATCACGACCGCGTGGTCGGTCCCGGAATCTTCGGCCCACGAGTCGCCTTCCGAGTTAGCCGACGATCAGTATGCGGTCGTGCCGCTGCCCTCGCCGCGACATTCATCCAACCGTGCGCCGACTGTGCCTGCATCATCGTCCGCCGGTCGATTCGCAGCATCTCCGGCACCCGAGTCTTCTGAGCGGAGCAGCAAGCTCGGCAAGTTCCGGATACCGACGCGTACAAAGTCGTCTCCGTCTTTGCGAGCTCCCGCCCCGCTCTCTGCGACCCTGCCGAGAAGTGAGCGGTCCGGGCGTCTCTTTCGCCAGAACGACCCGTTCACGGCCTCGCCTCGGCTGGTCTCGTTCCCTCTACGCAAGCGCACCATTTCGAGCGGCCGGGAGACAGTCGAAGCGGCGGCACAGAACACCTCGGCTCCGAAACGCAGTGTCGACTATACGACGGGGATCTCGAATCGCGACTTTGAGGAGGAAACCATCCAAATCGGCAAGAGCGAATTCGAGATCATCAAGCCGCTGGCAGAAATGCGTTTGCACGGCAATGACTTGGCCCCTTCGCCTAGTCCCGTCGAATCTCGCCCGAGCCTCGCGACTACGGAATCGGAACCAGCTACGCCTTTTCGACCTCGCGCGGCCACGCTTGCTGCACCCGTCCCCGCTTCGCCTGGCTTTCGTACCCCTGAACCTTCGCTCGCACGATCGACAACCTCGCTATCGCATTTCTCGCCGCCGACGCCCAAATCAGCTGAAGGCAGCGGGAAAGGTTTTCTCGACGAGTATCGCGCACGCGAAGCCAAGTGGATTGCCGCGCTCTCTTCAATGAGTCCGACCCAGATCCGCAAGAGCAAGAAGATGCGCGGACTTGTCCAGAGTGGCATTCCGAGTAGCGTGCGCGGCAAGGTCTGGGCGTACCTCGCCGAGTACGAGCGCTTTTCTGTGCAGCCAGAGCTTTTCGCGGTGAGCATCGTCGCGCGTGACTCTCGTTCCATCATACCGCAGGGCTGACACCCGTCTTTCTCGCAGCATCTGTGTCGAGATCCGGATACGCTTCCCGCAGCGGTCAAAGACGACTTGCTCGGGATCGACGACGATTCGCAGTTTGCTGTCGGTACGGCTGGCCGCCGCGATCTCGAGTCGGTGCTACTTGTGAGTATATGATGGAGCTGAAGCACCCCGGGCGGGTCGTCTGACAATTCTCTATGGCAGGCTTTCATGCGATTCCAGCCTCAGCTTGGCTACTATGCCGGCTTCGCGCAAATCGCCATCGCTCTCCTTACGCAGATGCCAGCCGAGTCGGCCTTTTGTACTTTCGTCGCACTCGTACGCGGCTATGGATATCATATTTTCTTCCCCTCTCGGCGGCAGGACCTCGAGGTCGAATTGGCGGCGTTCGGTCATGTTCTCGAGGCTCTCGAGGGAAAGCTCGCGCGGCGGATGGTCAGGACTCCTCCATTCACACACCTCCAGGGGTGAGCTCTTCGGTGCTGACGCGTGATCGCCTGCAGCGCGACTGGCGGATACCGGCGAGTGAATACTTCCCCATCTGGCTTTCGACCGCGTTCACGTCGATCTTGCCCCAACCCACTGTCCTCCACTTAATCGACCTCCTTTTCTACGACTTTCGGATGCTCTACCGCATACCGATCGCAATACTTGCCGTGTCCAAGCTGGAGGACCGTCACGCTTTCCCGACGCGCGACGCAGTCCTCAAACATCTCCTCGCTCCGCCACCGGAGCTTTTCGCCTCCAACGTGATCGTGTCTGCGGCATTCTCGGTCAAGGTAACGGATGACAAGATTGGAAAAGCGCGGAAGAAGGCGGAACAAGCTGTAGGAACAGGGACCAGCGTAGTTTGAAACTGTCAAGAGTTCGGATCAGATGGAGGAGGCCACGTTTGGCAGCGCTTCGTCACTCTGCCTAGAGAGTTCATAAACTGAATATCTGTCGCGCTAAGCGCAGCCTCTGCAAGCGCGCGAATCTTTCGGGTCCAGGCAGGTTGCTTGGGAAATTGGCTGGAAGCTCGCCAAAACGACGAAACAGTGGGCGAAGCTCAACAAGGTCTTTGATCGCGTAGAATGCTTCGCTTGTCCTACTCTGCTTGTCTTGCCCTATGCGAAAGAACAAGTTACGGAAAGGACGCTTGAGCGAGAGTGGATCTCTCTACGATGAGCTGCTTTCGACGTTGTGAAACCTTCTCTTAGAGCGACTGAATTGACTCGAATGCTAACTTGGAAGCGCATCTTAACTGACGAGCCAAAGGAACGCAAAAATCCGGGCCGTCGCGGAGGTCTTCGAAGCTGTCGACTCGCGATCGTCTAGAATTGCGAGGAAGTCTATCGGTGGAAGAGGAGGCCCGGCCCGCCTGCACGCCTACATGTTCTTCAACGTCTTTTCCACCTCGGCTTGCGTTCGCAAACGTCCATGCGCACGCTTCTCCTCCCTCTCCGAATACCGGTCTCCGAGAAGATCAAAGTGCGGCTGAAGCAGAATCGTCGTCTTGACCAACTCTTCGCAGACGTCGACGAGCCGGTCTCGGTTCGAGGACGGGAGAAGCCGATCTGAGTCGGTATATTGGGTCCATGCCTTGGGGATGGATGACTGATTCGGGATCTAGTGGCAACAGAGTCAGCCTTGAGAAGGGGCGGCAGCGTCTCCAGTCGCACGCACCGTGAACATGCGCATCCAGCGACCGAGCTGCCGGAGGACGTTCACTGTGTTGAAGCTCTGGCTCCTAGTTGCGCTACTAATGTCAGCACCCGACACAACCGTAGAGGAACTCGAGCAGACTTGGACGAACCCGCCGTTGACTTGACAAATCGCTAGCGTCCGTCCCTGCGTTGGCCTGACCGAACCGGTGCTGAGCGGAATCCAATCGATCTGGTTCTTCATGACGGCCGTGATCGTGCCGTGTTGCTCCGGCGAGACCCAAAGATGAGCGTCGCTCCAGTCGCTGAGGCTCCGCAGCTCGGCGACTTTCTCGTGCGTCTCGGGGCAGGCGCCTTTGATCGGTAGCTCGAGCGGATCGTACACCCGGACGTCGGCTCCAAGACGAGACAGGATGCGCGAAGCTTCGTAGGCAGTAAGTCGCGAGAAGGATCTACGTCGGTTCATGGGAAAAAATCAGTCCTAGAAAGAAGCGCACGATCGAGGCCGGATATGCCTTTCAGTCTTGCGGAGGCGCCTGTGGATCACTGAGAGAGTCCAATCAAAGTGCACATACCGTTCACGCAGGGATCCATAGAGCACGAGAACCTTGACCGGCTCGGATCGTGCTTGTGCCAGTTTCTGCACCGTGTCCAGCTCGAGCGATTCGATCCAGTCCGGCTCTCCTTCGTTGTTCTTCGTCGTGCGGAATGGTCGATAGCGCGCTTCCACCTCGTCCGAGGTCAACCGGTGGACAGCCTCTGTCGTGGTAGGCACTCGGACGGCGGACAAAGAACCGTTCATGGTGCTGAAGTTGCGCTGGAAGGGCCGGAGTAAGGACAGAGTGAGAGCGCCGAAAGCCAGCCTTTGCATGCCAAGGAAGCGGGGCAAGCGGCACGCGGCGCTGTACTTGTTTGTGAGAAGTCAACCCGGTCGCTCCTCTCCGAAAGAGAAGCGAACTCGAGGAATTTGAAATGCGCATGCCGACGGTCGGCTCCTTTATCTCATCTTATCCGCCGAGTGGCAAACTCTGGCGAACCATACTTAGTCCGGAGGGCAATATATGTAATCGTAGCAACACCGCGGAGACTAGCAAACACATCCGACGTTCACAAGAAACCGCTTTCGCTCAAAAGGCGGGCAATCTTTTCCTGCTCAGGCGCGGAGTGCAGGTGAGTGCCAGCGTCCATGCCAGTATCCAGTCCAGCTGAGCACTACCGAGCACTCACATCATCGCGTTCTCGGGGCTCGACTCTCAACGACTTGTCGTACAGGCGCTGGTCCACGTTCGCAGTATCGACCCCGGGCGGGAAGAGCGAGTCCTGCAGGAAAGTCGCGATCGGCGGTACGGCTTGCAGGTTGTACGTCGTCGCTTGGTGCAGTTTTATCAAGATGAGCTCGGAAGCCTTATGCCGCTTGTTAAAGTTGATCTGGTGTGGCCGTTCGCGCAGCATGTCCGGGTTCCCGTCGCCGATGAAGGTCCAGTCGGTCAAGTAGACACCTGTCAAACGGGCTCTGTCAGCCCAAAGCACTGAGACCGCAAGATGTCGAGACGGGCTCACCCAGAAAGGGAACGCAGGGCGGGGCCGACTTGCGCAGGATCTCGCGGTACTCCTTGTAGTTCTTGTCCGGCCTCATGACACGATTCAGCATCGCGAGCGTGGTCATCGTCTTCTGACTGACGATTTCCCATGTCCGGCGCAGGCGATGGACCGGAGTCGAATTGAGTCCGGCGAGGATGTGGATCAGGGTCGAGAAGTTGTTCAACGAGAGGCAGCGCTGCGGCAGAGACGGCGCAAAAAAGTCAGCACTCGCCGCGGGCTTGGATTTGATGCAGCAATCAAATTGACCAACCTCGGCTATCGAGACGAAATGCTTGATGATCGCGACGCGCTTCTTGAGATCGTCTTGAGAGAGAATCGTTTCCGTCACCCATCGCGTCACCTGCTCATCTCCGCCGTCAGTCTGCTGCAGCTCTACACTTAGAGCAAAACGAGAATGACGTACCGCATTCGACATGTCGATCATGGTCGAGATGTTGGCGGCGTCCGTGTTGAACTGTTTCGGCCACGCCTTGCTGAGGCACTCCTGCGCCGTGATCCGCTGGAAAAGTCGGCTGTCCATGATCGTGAGCTGTCGCGCAATCTCGAGCGTGTCGATGTCGACAAGCTTGAACTTTTTGAGGTTCCGCGGAACGATAGGCGCCGGCAGCGGACCAGGCGCAAGATTGCCGATCGGCCGACGAGCAGCACCTTGCATCTGGGATCACAACAGCGTCAGGTGGGGTTGTGAGACTCAAACTTGTAGAGCGACTCACTCGCTCGTCGACACTCTTGCAGATCTGCAGCGCTTGTCCCTTCTCCGTCATGCTCGACAAGGCAAAGTCGCGAATCCGATTCAACAGGTCTCGGTCCAGATCTTCGTGGTCCATGTATTCTCGCACCCACGCCTTCAGGAGGTTGGTGACTCTGCAAGGATGAAGACTGTGAGCAAGTCGTCGCTTCGGAGAGAGTGACAGGAGTACGCCATACCGTGCGCGGATGGGCCGCTGCTTCTTCGCCTCCCATTCTTTCCGCTCGTCCGGGCTGACGCCGGCAGGCTCCATGACTCTGTAGCGATGGATGAGTTCGTCGAGTAACTGGTGCGGCGTGCAGAAGGTCCGGTAGGTCATGAGGAACGCAGAGAGGTACGAGCTGTCGACTGCAGGCCTCGAAGGTGATCAGCCGATTGGCAGGACTGGGCGGGACCCTTTGATTCACAACTTACCTCGGCCTTCGTGACTCGTCGCTGCAATTACGAGCCCTTTCAGGGTACCGCCGCGAATCGTATGATCGACCGTGAACGAAAGACACTCATCGTCCCAATCGCGCTCGAGGAACCACGGTACGCTTTGAGGCTCCTCGCGAATGAGCGCTTCAGGCGGCACTTCGCCGAGGAGTTTCTGAATGTTCTTCGAGCTCGAACGCGTCGAATTCCGGAGTTGGTCATTGCTCGCGAACGAGCCTTGCCGACCGGACAGCCCACTGCCGGACGAGATCGTCGACCACGTCATGGCGCTGCCTCGTCGCGTATCGTCCCATCCATGCGGGACCGGCTGTGCCGCTCGGAGTACCTCGACGCCGGATCCGGACGACGAGGAGGAATGTACCCCGGAAAGGTACGATTCGTGGCTCAAAGCCGACAACGGGACCGAGCCAGCCGCCGAGGTCGGCGCGTCGACGAGGGAAGACCGCGAGCTCGACGGACGAGCTTGTCGCAGGTCCCCCATCATGACCCCCGAAAAGAAGAAGTCGCTGTCGACACTGCCTCTCAAGGAGGTTGCGCTCGTACGAGCCAGCGAGGCTCCGTCGTGACTGCGGCTTGTATCTGCGAGACCGTCGCTCGAGGTGAGCGAGCTGGCCGATTTGATCATCGGCGGCGCCGTTTGCGCGCCAGGGCCGTTCCGAGCGGTCGACGGGACGGATGTTGATGCCGAGGGGAGACCGTGCCCTTCGGCAGCCACGAGGGACGCTCCACTCGAGGTTGGACCGAATCCATTCCCGCTCAGAGCAGCGACGAGCGAATCCGAGGTGGCAGGCGAAGAGTGAAGAGTCGGCGTCGCGTCACGAGGTGCGGGCGAGGCATCAAGGGGAACAGCTGGTAGACCCTTCAATTCCCGCTCGGAGATGGCGGCGCCGCCGAGATGCTGGAAGAAGGTGGCCAGTTGAGAATCGATTGAACGGACGTCGTGCACGACATCCTCGGTCAGGTGACGCTCGAGTCGAGCGCGAGCCGAACGCATCGCGTGCGCCCGCTGTGGGTCCTCGGTGTCTTCCCCTCCTGCGGCATCTCGAGCGCCTGGGTCGAGTAAGTTCGAGAGAGCCTGGAGCGAGTATTCGAGTTGCGAGACGGCAGAGATGAACCGTCGGACGACCGGCGAAGTTCGGCCAGGTTTCTCGGAGACGCGCCTTTCGGGGCGGGCGAGAGAGCGTGTTCGGTGGGGGAGTCGACGGGTCCGCTGCTGAGTTCTATAGCTGCCTGCAAGGCCGTTCGAAGCGCCGAGACTGCGGCTTGACCTCGCCGGACAAGTTCATCTCGGGCAGTCGGATCATGGCTGCTGCGGTCAGCCGCGTCGGAGAGCTGCTGCATCGCGGACCGCACCGAGGCTTCGAGGTCCTTCAGCAGCGGTGGCTCCGCGACCGGCGCCGTCGCTTTCCGAGCAGGTGGGTTCGTAGGGTGCGCTTCCGAGCTTGTCGGTACGTCGAGTCTCCTCGCAAAGTCCTGCGTCACGGACGATCCACTCGCCTGTCGTACGCGGCGCGTCGAACCGGAGAACGCGGCGTCGAGTGCCGAGTCGTCCGAGTCTTCGCTGTGCGGCGTTTGGGCTCGCCTAACAGCAGGATCCTTCAATGCCGTCCACCGTGTTGCCCCTGCGCCTGAGCCTATTGCGGCCGTCGAAGACCCCGGAGCCTGTTCGTGTATGCCAGGTGTCGAACGAGACCGCGATCCGTCGCCCGGACCCGTATCGAGGAAGTTGTCGTTTTCGGACGGCAGGGCAGGCGATTCCCAGAGGTTCTCCTCGCCGGTCCGCTCTGGTGGTTCCGTAGGTGCAGGGTTTGGCGACGAATCCGCAGCATACTCGGCTTGAGCCGCTGCGGCGATCTCGCTGAAGATGTCCCCGCCCGTGGAGAACGACGATAGTTCGACGTCTCGCTCGACCATGAAATCTGGCAGAGAACCGTCCCCGTCTACCTCGCCGGCCAAGATGAGCTCGCCGAGAGCAGTTGAGTAGTCGTCGATATCCAGACCGGAGAGTCGAGACGATTGGCTCGCCCGGCGGTCCAGGCGCGAGTCCGCGAGCCGCACCGTCCACATCGCTTCGACCTCGCTGATCGGTTCGACATAGTTGGACGGGAACCAACCGCGCGTGCTGGACCGTAGGACGATGCCATCCCACCAGCCGCTCTCCGCAGTCGACAGGATCTCGATCACGTCGCCTTGGCGGAACGAGAGGGAAGCGCTGTCGGTGCCGTTGTAGCCGTACAGCGCGCGAACGAAGACCGGAGATGCCGTCGCCACTCCTTCTTGTGGGGACTGGGCCATGCGTTTCCCCGGATCGATTCGGGTGAAGGAAATGCGGGCGAAGGCTGGCGCCACCGGCGACGAGATTGCCCGACTGGAATTACGTCGGAGAAAGCGAGTCGACCCCGTGAGCGCAAAGGCAAAGCTGCGAGCTGCGTGTGGCTGACAAGAAGCAGAGTAAAGTCAGCCTGCCGTGCTATCAAGTTCTGGTCGCAGACTCGAGTTTTTGCGCTCGCGATTGCGACTGCGCCCCGGTGAACGGGGCATTCGCACGGCTCTAGGCCAACGCTTGACGACCTTGCAAGACGCGTATCCCTTGTTGGACTCTATAGGCGTCCGCATCTCCTCCCGTCTGGGCGTAGCAAGGTCCGCTCGCTTCGCTTGGCAGTGTCGACAAGAGAACAATGAATTCCTGAGCGCACCTGTCACGCCGCGTGCAAGCGCAGGGCAAGCTTCAGAAGTTGTCGGTCGAGACTCTAGCCTCCTGTAAGGGCCTCGCAGGTGTTGTGCTGGGCGGCGAGTCGAGCTGGCGCGATGGGTAGAGCTTGCGGAGGTGTTGTGGGGCGGTGAAAGTCGTTCGGGTGGCTGTAGCGAGCTTCACACGCAGTCGAGGGAGCTAGTGCTATTCGCTCGGCGACCTTCTTGCAAGCCTGTGCGAGCCCCAGGCGCCCACGATTGGGTAAGCAACGGAGAGAAAGGCAAAGATCGCCCCGTCAAGCGGTACGTGCTCTCGTGCGACCAGATCCGATCTATTCAAGGCGCCCGAACCTCGTTGCATTCAGTTTGAAGCCATCAAGGCGATCTACGGGGACCGAACGCAGATATAGTGAGGAGCCGAGGGCGGGTCGTCTTGTCAGGTTTGTTGACCTTCTCGTGCAGCGAACGAGTGGCTCTCCTGCAGTCGCTCCCGCGGTGCGCCACTGCCAGATCCGCCTCGCTCGACCACCTGTGTCGGGCGGAATGACGTTTGCGCGTGCGACAACAGGCGCGCAAACTCGCGCGTGCCGAGCGTCAACTGTCCGACCGCCTCGCGCATCTGCAGAGGGAACGCAAAGTCCTGGCTGATCGTTTTGATGAGTTTGGCCGAGCGGATCACGTTCTGCAAGGTTAGAGAAGGGGTCAGCAATACTCCCAGGGGGACAACTTCAGAGACGCCGGCGAGACGCACCTGGACAAAGTCGAACGACGCATCGCCGAGCTTCCGGGCATCCGCCAGCGTAAACTTGAGCCGCCCGCGTCCGTCGTCGCCCCTCACCCGCTCGACTGCCTTTTCGAGGCGGAGCGTGGTCTCGTTGCCCGCTTTGCACAGGTCGATGAGCTCCCGCAAGCGCCGCCCGCCAATCTCGGCGAATTGCGAAGAGATGGCCGGATCCTCGAACGAGTCGAGCAGCATGCCGTACACGTCCGACGCGATTGAGATGGTCGAGTCGGCCTGGTCTATGAAGGTCTCGTCGGCGTTGAGAGTCGAAACGGGCCGCGACATCCGATGCGGGTTGAACGCTGCCGGCATGCTGGACGACGGACCGGGAGCGGCGAGCGAGGCCATCGCGGTCGAGGGAATCGCGGGTACAGGCGGAACGTCATGGCCAGAATACGATTCCTGTCGCGACGAGCCGGAGCGCTCAAACAAGCCAATGCCGCCCGGAGTCATCGGGTGCTCGAACGCCTTTTGGACCATGGCTTCGTACGCGAGCGGCGGCGGGACCGTGATCGACGAAGGCGGAGTCACCGTGGCAGACGGTCTTCGGGTCGCCATAGTCGGACGAGCTCGGACAGTGTGATTGCCGAGGTTGGCTTCTCGAGCGGCGGCCTGTTCGTCGAGCATGAGCGGGCCGCCAGGCATCGGCGGCAACGGCGGAATGACCGCCGGCGGCAAGTTGGCGCCCATCTCGACGTCCTCGACGCTGAACGAACCGGCGTGCCGTCGCGTGACGGAGCGTTGCCGAGTCAGGCGTACGCCGGATTCCGGGAAGCGAGTCGGCTGTTCGCCGTCGGCTGAAGGCGTCGGCGGCTGCAGGACCAGAGCGGTCCCACTCGAGATGTCCGGGCCGCCGGTCGCCGGCGCGATGGTCGCCCATGCTTGCGCAATCTCACCGATCGAGCCGAACAGCATGAGCAACAGAGTCCGGGTATACCGGAGATCCGCCGTGCTGGTGAGGCCGCGCAGAGGAGCCTGAAGCGCATCGATCAACGAGCGCAAGAGGTCTACCGACTGCTGACACGACGTAAAGACGTCACGAATGATATGAGGTGCGGGCGTGCCCCGATGCGAGAGCGAATCGAAGCGGTCCAGGGAGTCGATCAATGCCGTCGTCGAAGCGTCGGAAGTGCTCATCAGGCGCGAGACCGGCCCGGCCAAGCGCTCCTGCGCGGCATACACGACGAACTGTCGGAGGGCGGCGTGCACCTGCGAGATTGAAAAGAGGATACCGCGGACCGTCTCGATCCAGCCGAGAAGGGCTGGCGGTACCGTCTTTGCGATGGTCGAGACGGGCAGCATCGATTGTCGCCGAAAGTACGCGCCGCTGTTGCGATCGTTCTCGGAGTTGGCGACGACGTCCAGGGCATTCGAGTGGGCCCCGTCTCGAAAATCGGCAAGTTCGGGAGGGGCAGTACCCTTGCGCGCGATCGGGGAAGGGAGGACAGAGTCGGCTAGATCTGTTCGCATCGCAGGTTGCTCGCTGAACGATCGGACCAGTCCATGCATCGGACTTGGGCGTCGCACGACCGTCTCGCCGATGGGCGTCGGCGGTTCCGGCGAGGCAGCTGAGCTCTCGGCAAGAGTCTCTTCGGCTAGCGACCGCAGTGGCTGGTACCTTGCTGGAAGGTCGGGCTGTGGCGGTTGATCCTCGAGTGAGGTTCCGGTTCTCCGCTCTGCCAGGATCGTGGCATGACTCTGCCGCAGGTCCGGCAACGACTTTTTCGCTCGCAGACCTGGCCGCGTCGCCGAGAGGGACTGTTCGGCCGTAGAAAGGGAGCTGCCGCGACTGTGCCGAGCGGAAGCGTCCGCGTCGACGGCGAGAACGGGCTCGAGGCCGTTCGAAGAGAGACCTGCTGACCTAGTCGGGTACGGGACGGGCGGATCTTGGCTTTGGCTTGACCGTTCCGGCGGTGCCGATGGCTGGAGATCGATCGAAAGGCCGTTGCGAGAGCTGCACAATCATGGTCAGCACGCTGATTCGGGAGCACAAACTGAAGGCTGAACGTACTCGTGAGCGACTCGTCTCCGGTCGTTGTCGCGCTCGCGCTCCAACTCGCGCTCGCGGTTCTCACGCATCCAGCGCATGAGCATGGGCAACCACCGTTGCATCTCTTCCGCCTCCTCCTGCTTCGACAGCGTCTGTCCGTCGGCGGTGCCCGGGAAAGTCGAGACGTCTCGAGGCGGCCAGTCGAGCGGGTTGTGGTCGAGCTTGAGCACTTTGAGCTGCGTCATCGCTGTGAACCAGACGGGCAGGCGCTTGACGCGGTTCTTGGCGATGGAGAAGACCTTGAGGCGGACCAGTGTTCCCGGCGTCGGCGGCAACTTGCGGATCTTGTTCCGACTGATGTCGAGAATCTCGAGCGAAGGCATCTCGCAAAGCTGCGTAGGGGGAAGAGTTAGCAAGTCGAGCACTCGGGGGAAGACGGCAACTCCAAAACAAACGCACGACCGCCGGAAAAGTCGTCAACAAGTTGACGCGGATATTCAGATACTTGAGGCGGTTGCCGAGGCCAGCGAAATGGGGCGGAAGGTCTCGCAAGAGGTTGTAGCCGAGCGCGAGTTTCTCGACTTCGTTCTTGAGCTCATCGACGACCTCGACTGGAACCTCTGCTATCCGCTTGTGGCTCAAGTCGACCGTGTCCAACTTGGCGAGGGCGTGCGAGCTCGAAGATGGAGAAAGTGTACGTTCTGGCGGCGGCCCGGCCGCCGACATGGAGGCAGACAGCGCGTCTGGATCTGCCGCCGAAGTACCGGCTTCGGTCGAACGTCCTCGCTGGTGGTTGGCGGGATCCGCGAGCTGGGTCCCGTTCGCTCTCGGCGGCGGAGGTGGCCCGAGTGATCGCGTCAGCGTCATCGGGGACGACGCCGAACGCAGAGAGTGGATGTGGAGCAGGAGCGCCTGGGCTGAGATGGAACCTTCCGAGGTTGAAGCAGACGGAGGCGGCAAGGCGGCCGGCCCCAAGGGCGGAAGTGCACTCGAAGTAGTCGAAGGCGTCGGCAAGGTTGAGGTGGGAGGGGTGATGGAGGTGAAGGCGTTGCGGGTATACGAGGTGGGAGACGTGCTGATGTTGAGACCGACGGCCGATGACTGAATGCGCGATTCGTACGATGGTGAGGTGCTGTACGGCAAGGATGAGCCATACGAGACGGACGACGTCGATGACTGCTGTTGTCGGTGATTCTGATACGGCAACGCTGACCGAGTCGAGATGGAGAGGCCAGCAGTGCCGCCGTTCGAGGCGTCTCTTCGAGTCCAGTCGCGCGACTGGGCAGCACCATCACCGCCGACGTTCGAGCCGGAGGGACGTCGCTGGAACGACAACGGAGCTGTTGCAGGCAGATAGGCGGTCGCGCTTGTCGGTGCCGGCGCGCCGCCGCCGCCGCTACTGCTCGGCGAATAGCTTCGGTCGCTGCGCAACAGTAACGGCGCGGGAAAGACGCGCTCGCCGGCTCTCCGTTCTCGCGAGCGTACTCCGTCGGTCGACGACGATAGCTCGTTCAAGCTGTCTCCAGAGGGGACGAGCGGTATTGTCGATCCCCCCGAATCTGCGCCCTCGGAGGAACGAGAACCGCCGCCGGGGTCCCCGAGAGTGACCAGGTTGTCCTGGCTCGAGCCGCGGAGCATGCGCGAACCATTTAGGTACTCTCGTCGACTCCGCGGCAGCCCCCGCATCGTGCCGAGCTGATCACCGCCGTCGTTGATGGTGGTGGCGGTGGTAGGCGTGACGAGCGGTCTCATGTCAAAGTCCTGGCTCTCACTGGGGGATGCGAGCGCCGCGAGACCCTCTTTGAGACTGAGTTCTCGCTGGAGCGCATCGAACATGCGGTTCCCGTTCGGGAGGTAAGAGTCGCGCGCTGCATCGAGATGGGTTCCGGGCCCGTCGTCGGACGTTTCGGACGAGATCGAATGGTGGTAGGCATGCCGGGACGGCATCGACTCGAGCGCGGCATGAAAGCGGGATGCGGTCGTGTTCGTGGGAGAGACGGACGGGCTCGCCTGCGAGGCATCGGAGCGGAAAGAAGGGCGGAGGGGGATGTTCTGCAGTCGAGGCGATTCCGGAGAGTTGTAGGCCATCGCGTCAACGGCAGGCGGGAGTGTCGGCTCAGTCTAGGATGTGCGAGCAATCATCATCAGCTGCTGATCCAACCTTTAAAGTTGTGTGTCTAGCTAGAGACGCAGCTGACACACTCGCTCGTCACTCGTGCCGCCGTCGAGCTCCTCCGTCTCGAGTCGCTCGGAAGCGAAGGGAAGAGCCCGCCGACAGCACTCCGACAGATAATTCAAGACTGACCTGATCCCTCTCAACGTTCCCGTCCCGCTAAGCCTGACCTCGCGGTCCTCTCCTGCGCCCCACTCGCGACCGTTGCGTCCGCTACAGCCGACGTGACCAATCTGTAGGCCTGCGATCGACCTCCCAGACTCTTCTTGTTCGTATCTGCGACGCCTGCGCAGTCGCTCGAGTCTATAGATGCGGCGGTTGAGAGGTTCCGATCTGGCGGAGTCGTCTCGAGGGATCGTGCGAACAACCCCGGGACCGCCGGGAAAGGCGCTTAGCTAGCCTCGAGCCGAGTTTTAGACCTCGCAGAGGCGCTCGGCCTGGTCTAGCTAGGGACAGCCGGGCTCTCTTGCGGCTGATGAGGCGTGACGGAGTGCAAAAAGCAAGTCCGGACGCGGAAGGCGGAGAGAGTGCAAGATTTTCTTTCATAGCCTATGCCCGGCCTTGAGCCCCGATATACGAGCGCGCTATCTCTCCCCTGCCGCAGATCTAGCGCTATGACTCGGCACAATCAGCGAGTCCGTGTGTGCAGTCCGAAACCAAGTTTCCCTCAACACTCTCGCCCGTGTCAACAGAATCACGCCCTGTTTGCTTTTGCACGCCGACGTAAGTGTGTCTAGAAGATACGGAACGGATCTGCGTGTGTAGATAAACAGTTTAGCAAGATGTCCGAACAACGGAGGAAGCAAATCCGAACAAACGCACATCCTGGCTGCTTCGTGTGGAAAACTCGGAACAGGACACTCGCCATCGCCAGGAGCACGCCGGTCCAGACGTAGATCGCGAGACGCTGGCGGACCGGATCCCGCAACTTCGGGACCGTGTAGGCGAGCGTATAGACTGAGAAACCGAGGATGCCGTCTAGGGTCCAGGATCCGGGTTAGCCGTGCCGCAATTGTTTCGCGAGTCTGGAGCTCCAGGAAGAGTCACTCACAGATGGCAGAGACGATGTACACTTCGGCGCCGAGCTGGTTCTGGTAGCCGCCGGCGATGTAGCTGACCGCGCCACCGTGGCCAACTTGGGCATACTGCGGCTTGCGGATCTGGCACCACATGTAGCCCGAATTCATGAGCAGAATGGTCGACTGCGAGAATGAGCGAGCGGTCAGTCAGCTGGTGTAATGTGGGTAACGGCGTCTGTGGGAGGGGGAGACAACTCACGATACCGAGGAACGCCCAGATGTATCGCTGAACGAGGGCGACTTTGATGTACGGGAAGAGTCGCCAGATGGTCAAGGCTCCTGCAACAGTACTTAAGACATTCTTGGCGACCTGCGCCTTGTCGACCGGGCGCGAGTACTTCAATGAGGGCAACTTGGCGTGGCCGCGGAGGTGATTCGCGATCGCGTCGGCTTGGAAGCCCCTGTACGCCACCGACCACGCTTGCTTAGCAGCCACTTCGAAAGGCGGTGTTCGGCCTTTTTCGCTTGCTGCTCGAAGGGATGCGGATCCGTCTGGGCTTACATGCGTCCAAAGTCGATCGTCTCTGCTCCGAGTTTCGGAGTCGCTCGCGGACCCTCCGTTGGCATGAAGAGCTGGAAAGTCGGTGCCGTCTGCAGACCCAGCTGTAGCGTCGAGATTTCACCGTGAGCTTTAGCAGTCAGCGTTTGTTGATAAACGTAGACCGCATGACAGCGTGTGTGGGGGTATCTCGACCTACTCGCTGAAAGATCTCTGGCCCCTTTTCAAAGTCGAGGTATGCAAAGATGTGCTCCTCGTCGTCATTCTTCTTGGCCGAGCTCCACTGCTTGGCGATCTGGGCGTACTCGGGTTGCAGGATCCTGTTGGGTAGGTTTGGGAGTTAGCCACGAGGGGGAGGAGGGAAGGGCAGCCGGGGTATACGTACTTGCAAGGCCCGCACTTGACTGCGTCGCCCAACGCCGTCAACACGACCGAGACCGAGTACTCGCGCGGCGCAGCGGTCAACTCGTCGTAGCCGGCTGCGTCGAGTGACACGAGTCCTCCGTTCCGCTGCGCGATCGAACGGTACTTGTCGTACTTGGCCGAGGCGGCCAGTGCCAGCGTCGGTAATGCGCTCAGCAGCCAGGTAGAGACGAGCATGCTGCGCGGGTGGTGGACAACTGAAGATGAGGTCAACTTCACCCGAGTCGCCTTCAAACCAGGCGATGAAGTCCGGGAGGGCGGAGTCAAATATACTGCGCGTTCTATAGTCTTTTATCCCTTGCATACCGTCTACTAGCTTATCAGGTGTTTCAGCAGAAAAGTACCCGGACATCGTTGATACACTTCCCATGTAAAGCATTTTTCTGCTTTCCTCACTCGACTCGCTCGCGCACCGCAGCATCTCGCTCGCATGCAAGCATACGAATACGCGGAGATGAAGAAAGCGGTCCCGCCTACGTCCGTCTAGATGCAAGCAAGGCTTTGCCGTGCACTTGTCCTTGCCGGAGCGAGCGACAGGAGAAGTCAGGGACCTGTGCTCGTGCCTTGGGTGGCGGCGGACGTCTGAGACAGACCGAGTCTGCAGCTGCGTCCCGGTCGAGGGCGAGTTCAAGCTCGAGGTAGACGTCGTCATCGTCCGATTCAATGCAGAGGAGCTTGATCCTGCCAGGTGGGAGCCGTGCCCGCCTTTGCCGGAAATTCTGAGCTGTATTGTCGGAAAAGTAGGGAGTGAGGAAGGTGGGAAGGAATCCATGTTGCGGGTCAAGGAGACATCTGTACCAAGAGAAAGCGAGCGTGAAGAGGTGGAACGACACCCACGATTGCATTCTGCCGAGGAGGACGATCGCTTGCTGAAGCAGAAAAGCGCTTCGGGAGTCCTCTTCAGGGAGGACGGTGCCGGTAGTTCAAGCCATGAAGTAGCATGGCCGCGTGTTAGACGGGCGCGAGGGGCACGCGAGGAGTGGCGGGGAAGCGATCGACCAGCAGCAACACGACAAGTCGAAATGCAAAATCCTGCTGTGGTAACGGCAGGCTCGTACTGTCCAAAGTCAAGCGCGCTAGTTTGGTGATGCGCGTACGCGAATGCCTTTGCCAGACTGATTTCAGGATAGAGCGCAGCGATGCCAGCCCGAGGATGGCCGGAATTTGTTCGCCGGACGAAGTCGATTCTGCTTCGGAGCAGCGATCGCTTCATGCCAGCGTGAGCGGCTCCAGCTCGAGCTACGCGACAGGGGCGCGAAAGCATACAGCGTGCAGGCATAGCATGGGTTCAAGGCGACCAGGCGGATTGCGGATTGAGGCTGAGGATCGGGCAAAGTGCGCGCGGTGTGGTAATCGGAAGTTCCCGGGAGTATATGGGAGATGTTGTAGCCAAGTGAGCATCGAGCGAGTGAGGTATACCCGCGTATGATCGGCGAGAAAGGGAGCAACAGGACTTTTAAGCGAGAGCTGGACGAGGGACAGGGGGAAGTCGCTCCGCATGATGAGAATTCGCCGAGCCGACGTCCGAACAGTCGGCCATCATCGACGCGTTCAAACTAGCAGAAGAGGCCGCTCGACGACGCGCAGTAACCGAGATGGACAGCGATCTCCTGGCTCAGCCCCAGGCGGGCGGGTCGCTGCCGCCTCTACGACCGGTCGCCGTCTTGGCGCAGGCAGGCGGCGCACCGCAGGACGACCATGATGTCGAGGCCAGCTTGCAACCGGCCAGGGAGATCGAGGAGCACGAGGTCGAAATGTACAGGGAACAGGACGTGAGTCTGTGTCCGGTCGCTCTTGACCCGGTCATGGTGGCGAAACTTGAAACCCTTCGGAACTTGATCTCGCCGCCCTCGACGACCACGCTGACCCGGAGCCGAACACGTACAGCGCTATCTACCCATCGCCAACGTTGGCCGGATCATGAAAAAGTGCCTTCCCGAGACGACCAAGGTCAGCAAAGACGCGAAGGAATGCGTCCAAGAGTGCACGAGCGAGTTCATCTCGTTCATCACGTCCGAGGCGGCCGAGCGGTGCGCCGTCGAGAAGCGCAAGACGATAAACGGCGAGGATATCCTCTTTGCGATGACGACGCTCGGGTTCGACATGTACGCCGAGGTCCTCAAGGTCTACCTCGTCAAATACAGGGTTCGTCCTTTCGTCCACCTTTGTCCTGTACCCTTTCAACTGCTGCGGAGGTGAGTATGTGAGCCTGACAGAAGACTTGTTGCCGACACGCAGGAGCACCAGCACGCGTCGGGCAAGAATGCGCAGAGACGAGCTGCCCGCCAGCGCGCCGCTGCCGCCAAGGCTCAACAGCGAGCGGCCGGCGCTGGCGCTGCTACCGCTGCTGCCAACGCCGATGAAGATGCTGAGGTCGACGCCGGCGACGGCGACCTCGTCCTTGACAATCCGGACCTCGACATCGGAGGAGGCGAAGACGACGACGAGGAAGAGCAAGAGGAGCGCTCATGACCACTCATCACTGCCCCGCTTTCTCCTGTACAGATTGCCGTAACCCTTGTTGTGTACTCTATACCTTGGCACCACATTTGACGGGTTTAGAGTCCACCAGCTGCTGTTTCGCGAGCTTGAGCATACCGGACCGACCGCGGCCGAGTCCTTGCTACAAGCCAGTGCTTGTGTCGCTGGGCCGTGCCGCTGCACCGTCTCCCGTGACCTGCACATATACGGCTTAGGCTCGCTGCAGCTTCATATACGCTCGAGCAACTCGCCGCGAGTTCTCAGCGACGCGGACGCGCGCAAATTGGCGTCGCGACGTGATCATGGAGAAGATCTCGCGTGAGCCAGCGATCTCTCCGAGCTGAAGCTGCTGCGCTGATCAGCACAGCAGGTCCCACAGACGAGCTACGAGAAGGCCATACCCGTATCATCACCCACCCTGAGCACAGGCCTAGCTGAATGTAGAACGGATTGAAAGGGAGGTCCAAGCTCGCACAATTTTTGACGACGACATATGCTCATACATTTTGCCCAAAAGGGAAAGTACGCCTTGTCCCGGGGTGCGGATCGCTTGCCGGCCGAGTGCCGAGCTGTGGAGCAGCGCGTTGCGTCGTGCATCTTCGTGAGATCCTGCGCAACGGCTGTGCAGTTTGCACCGCGGCATCACATGGATCAGCTGGCTGCGCTGGCTTAGGAGCTTGGCTGTCGCACATACGTCCGTCAAGAGCAGATTCTGCAGCGGGTCTGCAGCGTCCATTCAATTGCTCTGCTTGAATCGCGGCACAACCCAGCGAAGTCTTCTCGTGGCCGCACCTCCCGGGTCCTCTCTCGAAATCCAGCCAAGACCACGGGAAGCCGACCAGCTTTACCCTCGACTACGCACACGAACTTGAAGCATGGCGACCAAGATGCACGCCGCACCGCTGTTCGACCCCGCCGTCTTCTTTGACCCGCAGCCGTCATGTCGACCAGCTCGTTTTGACACGCCTTACTCGTCGTCGTCGTCTTCGAGCCTCGCGCGGACAGCTTCGTCCTCTCGGAGCAGTCTCAGCTCCATCAGCTCGAGCGCAGACGAAGACGAAGACGGCGAGCGGAGGCATTGCCTCGATTTGCTCGACCAACTCCAGTCCGAAGTCGTGCGGTTGAACGGGCAACACGCGTCGACGGGTTCTGGATCCTCGAGGGAGAGGGAAGGCGCTCGCTGCGGTGTCAGAGAACCGCGGCGCAGGGGGGTGGATCCATCATCGGAGAGTGCGATTCCGCATGCGTGAGTTTCCAACGCCCTCCGAAAAAGAGTACTTTGCGATTGACCACGATGCCCCAATGGTACAGCTCCCCGACACGCTGGAGGTCCATCAACTACCCCATGCCGGAGCAGTCTGCAAGCCACGACCGCCCTCGCACATCCTCCCCTGGCTCGACGCGGATTCAGCGCTCGCCCCGCATTCACCGGCGCAAGTCCAGTCGTCCATCGCCGCCTCCTCAGGACGACATTGCCGATCTCGACGTTGACGCGATTTTGGCCGCCTACGAGCGTGACGGCGTCTTGCCCTCGTTGGAGTCCCAGCCGGCGGTCAAACCGGAAGAAGGAAAATCGTCTTTGCGTACCGCCACTTCGAGCTCGACCATTCGTCCACAATATCATACACCTCCACGGCCCAGTAGTCCTACTCCGTCGACTTCGCCTGCGTCCGCCTTGTCGATCCTGGACGAACAGTATCCGCATCGCCGAGTCGCGCCATTCCCGACAATTCCACGGGCAAAGTCGTCCGCTTCTCTCCGGTCGGTCGCGCGCTCGCAACGAGAGCGAACTACTTCGGACGTACCGCCAGTTCCGGCACTTCCTTTCGCGAGCCATCCCACGGTCCCTCCTCAGCGTCGCCGCATCTTTACCTCGTTCCCGACTTCGGCACCGGCCCCTTTTCCCACCTCTTCTTCGTCTCCTGCGCCAGTCTCTGCCGTTCCTCGGCCTCCTTCGTCGACCGCTATGCGCCCCGCCAGCTCTCGGGATTCGCGCTACTCGACCCGATCAACCGCGACCTCCTTTTCCTCTTCTTCCGCCTCGTCAGCTGCCTCTTCCCGGCGAGATTCGCACCGGTGGAGCATCGCGACCGCTTCGACTGCGGCCTCTTCGGTATCGCTCGGATGCACGAGCGACGAGCAACACGGACTCAGTCGCCAAATCCGGTTCGACAGCGTCGACGAGGCGGACGAAAACGTCGAGTCGAAGCAGCAGCCGGAGCGACGACTCCAGCAGCCGCCGGTGCTGCACCGCCCCCTCCCTTTCCCCGCGGCGGAGAACGGCCGCAACTCGAAGCGCGACTCGTGCAGTCTGATCTCGTGGCAAGACTTTGCCCACGAACTCGACGAGGTCGCGCCGACTTCTGTTCCGCCTTCGGTCGCGACTTTTCCCGCTTCTGCGGCCACTCTCTCTGCGAGTCGACCATCTCAGCAAGCGCCGCAGCACAGCGCGATGGCGAACGCTTCTCGGGCAGGGCAGGGCCCAACGAGAACGACGACCAGGCTCGGACGCGGGCTCGTCCGCCAAGGACTCGCCACTTTCACTTCTTGACCTCCCGCATCCATGTAACCTGTGGCGGACATTGTACCCTCTCTCTTGTATCACCATCGAGACCCTTCCAACGGCCATTCGAGCACTCCTCAGAGAACGCGCTCCCGAATAGAACTAAAATATTTCACGCATCTCTGCACAAAGTACGTATAAAGCCTTGCTCCTGTCTGATTGTCGCAGCCTTTTTGTGCACGAGAGGCGTTTCCTAGCTCGTACAATACATTGCAAGCTCATGGTGGTGCTGAGGGAACTGACACAAAAGAAGAAAGCGACAGAGGCGTGCAGAGTACAGTTGTTTTTGGACGTGGTGCCATTATGCAAGCGAGAGCGGATCGGTCGTCGACCTGTCTTAGCGGTAAGACGGGTGGAGCGGAGTTCGACCGCCTCCCATGCCGGGCGGAGGAGCGCCGTACCCCCCCTGACCGCCTTGACCTCCCATCGGCGTCCGTCCCGACCCGTACCCGCTTCCGTAGCCGCCGCCATACCCTGCTCCATTCAAGGGGGTACCGCGACCCTGTTGCTGCTGCTGCATCGCCGCCATCGCGGGATTCGGCGTCCGTCCTCCTCCGTAGCCGAGAGCGGGAGTTCTTCCGCCGCCGTATCCGCCCGCTGCAGGTGGTGCGCCGCCTGCTTGCGGGTTCTGCATACTGTACAAGTAGGCGTGCTTAAAGGCGTTGATCTGTGAAGAGGATCTCCGGTTCAGTCACACCGAGCCAAAGGGCGGGCGGGTGGTTGGCTACTCACGAGCGACTGCACGTCTCCGTGGACCTGTCCCTTGAGCACGTAACCTTCCGGGACAATCGAGACATCCTGCAGCACGCATTTCTGTAAGCCCTCGGCAAATCACGGATCGGATTTGTAAGGACGGCCAACGTACCCAGTGTGCGATCGGAACCTTGTCGTTGGTCCGGAATCCGAGCACGACCTGACCCGCCTTGCGGCGATCCGAGTTCCAGCCGAACGCGTAGATACTCCTGCCCGGGTTGGCGTTGGTCCAAGTCGTCAAGAACTTGTCGAGGCTGTCCTGACTGCCCTTGAACCGGTCGTTCATCGTCAACTCGGTGACCTTGCGCGCCATCTGCTTGATGTGCGCGTCGATCAGTTCGTCGAGATCCGAGTACCGGTGCTTATCCGAAATTCGGAGCTGCGTTCCCAGCGAGTACTCGTCCGGCTTGTTGAGCTCGTGAACGGCTGAGCGAGACCGAGGCGAGTCAGTAAGGTCCGTCACGCAAAAGACCCGAATCAAACGCGACTCACCGAGATGCTGGTACAGGCCCTCGTCGACTTTCCAGGTGACCGCGAGGTGGTCTTCGCGCGAAGACGGGCGAATGACGCAGTCGCCCCGCTGCATGCCCGCGAGGAACTCTTCGGCCTTGCCGGCGCTGATGTCCTGGAAGTTCGGGTGCTTGATGACCCGCTTCGCGCGCCCGCCCGCGTTCTTCTGCTGCGACTTGACAGCGATCTGCGAGTCGGCTTGCGCGGCGGCGGTATCGAACCAAGCATCGGTGGGGACCTGTCGCCTGCCGGTGTCGCCGGCCTCGAGAAGGGATTCACGCGTGGTGAGCTCGACTCGCAGCGCATCGTAGTCGACCTTCATGACCATCGCCTGCAGGGTCTGACCCGGCGTGAGCCGCGACAAGACTGCGCCCTCGGTTCGGTACTCTTGTCCGACGATGCCGTCGATGCCGCAGTCGAGACGGACGAGGACGGATTCGTCCTGCGAGACGCGAAGCACACGGACGGGGATGATGAGTCCGACATCGAGCGTCTTGCGAGTTTCGCCTGTCCACATCGTGAAGCGCTCCTCGGCGTTCGGAGCGAACCAAGCGGCGCGTTTCTCGCCGAAAGGACGCTGCAACTCCTCGCGGATCTTGTACAGGACGAACCGCTTCGGTGCGTTCAGGACCTTGGTGAGCTCGGCAGCGAACTCATCGAGCGCGAGGTCGTTCAGCTTGGAGGTGTCGTCCGCGAGCAGGTCGGTGACTGCCTTGGACGGCGCGGCGCCTTCGAGATCTTCCTCGTCGTAGTCCATCGCGTCAGCTGCCATCTTTCGCGCGACGTCATAGTCCTCCGGGTGGATGCGCGTGTCGTCCAAGGCGTCCGGGTCCTCCGAGTTCTCGGCATCGCGGCCGAGGTCGGCGTCGAGGTCGTCCTGACGAATGCGCAGGAAACCTGCCACGTTGACAAAGATGTTTTTCGTCGTCACGCCATGCAGGACCAATCCGTTCCGAGTCGAGAGTGTGCCGCCCTGTGAAGAGCGAGAGGTCAGCAGTGCAGGCCGGTTACCCTGCTGAAGTCAGAAATCTCGTACAATGCCGTTGATCTTTTTCAGGACCAGCTCTGCCTTGCGAGGGCCCAGGCCAGAGACATAAGGCAGCAGGTGCGCGTAGTACGCCGACCGCACGGCGCGGTTGATGTCGACGCCAACGCGGTTCGTCACGTCGATCAAGGCGCGTTCGAGCCACGACGAGACTTTTTCCTTCGCGAGCTGTTTCACGAACGCGCCGCAAGATTAGCGCGAGGAGCAAGCGATTGAGGTGTAAAGGGCAACTTACGTATTTCTGGTTCGGGTCGAAGGAGAGGGCGCTGATGTCGGGACCGAGCGCGGCGTACTCGTTCAACGGGCTCTGCGCGTACCGGGCCAGACCGATGCAGTACTTGCCGAGCGTCGAAAGGTCCGGGAACTCGAGGGTCGCGCGCGAGCTGTTCTGGTAGATCCTCGCGACGTCGTCGTAGATGTACGTCGACTCGAACGAGGCGCGGTTCCGCTTGCGCTCGGCCACGGCGTCGGCAGGGAACCCTTCATCGTACTCGCTGTCGTCCTCGACACCCTCCTCGAGCAGCTCTTCGGTGACACGGGCGGCAAAGTTGCGGAAGTTGGTGAGCAGTTGAGTCGTCGCCGGGGTGTAGCCTCCGACAACAACCACTTGCGGTCGTCGCCGCTTCAGGAGCTCGGCGAACTGATTCGCCTGTTCCTCGTCCGGTTCGAACAGGTTGTCGATCTTGATGTGCTCGCGGAAATGACCATCCGAGTCGAGGAAGACGCCGACGACCGAGTCGCGCTTCGGGTCACCGCGACCGCTCGAGATGGCCAAAACTGACGGGACCATGCCGGGTTCCATGGTCTCGTCGGCGCGCACGTACGGGGCGGCATTAAGACGCTGCAGGGATGGCGTCAGTGCGCCGACCGGAAGACTGGGCCTAGGGGGAAGGGCAACATTGGGCTCACGTGGTCCAGCTTGTACCGACACGCGTTGCCGACCACCTCTTCCGCTTCTTCCTTGAGCATGTTCCGAGCCCACAAGGTCGCCTGCGGGACCAAGTGCTCCTTGACCGTCTTTTGCAGGATTCGAGTGCGCATCGCGTTCCACTCGTCGGCGATCGTCGAAGAAAAGTCGGAGAGGTAGATCCGCTGCAAGTCGCCGAGGAAGCGTTCCTCGGCCTGCTGCGGCAGGACAATCTCGGCTTGGACGAGACCCTCTGCTTCGGCGGCGAGGATCTGCAACCACTGCGGGGACCGGAGGAACTCGCCGACCGGTTTGCCCTTCAGGTATTTGAAGGCCTGCGAACGCCCTCAAAACCAAATCAGCCATGCATGAGATCGGTCGAGGGAAAGCGTCAAACCGGAACACGCACATAAAACGGGTTGAAGCGGTCGATCTTGGACTGTCCCGCCGCCGTCGGCCGCACATTGACGACACCAAAGTCGCGCACATGCCTCCTCGCCTCTTTGCGCAGAATCGGTTCGTGACCAAAGTCGGTGACGAGGATCGTCTCGGCCCCCTCGATGACGCGTTCCTTGACGGGGAAATCGGGCACGACGACGTGCTCGTCGGCGAGGTCCGAAGGGCTCTTTTCCGGGTCGTCGGGGAAGTGCGTCTTTTGCTGCATCGCGACGTCGAGAGCGAGGTCGCCAGCCGACATGCCGACCAGCTGAATACGCAAGGGTGTCGAACAGTCAGTCAAGTTTGAACGGCGACAATGGAAGCCACGTCGGCACTCACCTCGGTGAACTTTTTGACGACGCTCTTCCGCGCCCGCTCGTACTCGTTGTCCCGCACCGCACGCTTGGTCCGTTTCGGACCGTTGACACCAGCACCACCAACAGGTCCCGCCGCCGCTCCTTCTTCACCCTCAGCTCCAAGCTCGCCGTCCGCGTCGTGCTCTTGCTTGGCGAGTTTGGCTTCGGCGAGCCTCTCGCCGTACTGGAGCGACAACCACCCGAGCGCGTCCATCATGTCTTCGACGCTGCCGGCCTGTTCGACGACCTCCTCGAGGTGCAAATCCGCAACTTGGAGGGACCGGTACTGCTTCATGAACTCGGCGCGGCGCGCCATGAACGCGCGGTATTTGATACTGAGCGCCGCGAGCTTCCACAAGTCGTGGTCCGACAGGAGGAGGACTTGGTCCTCTCCCGGAGGAGCGTGGATGATATAGTCCGAACGGTGGTGCCAGATGTGAGGAGGTTCGAGCAGGTCGACGTTGATGAAGCGCAAGACGGCCTCGACGGCGGCGACAAACTGGTCCCGCAAGGGAGGGAAGTTGCCGTCCGCGTCGCGGAGGAGGAACTGCTGCGTCGCCTCGCGCGAGACCTTGTCGCTCGCCCAGACGGCGGCGGCGTGCAGTTCGCGTTCGGGGATCAACGGCGCGAGGTTCCCTTCGGCGTCGATCTCAAAGGGGGGCAAGCCGACCGACGCGAGTTGTTGGCGCTCGGGGACGTCGGTCAGGCGAATCTTTTCGTCCGCGTCGGTCAACATGCGCGAGGCAATCTCGGACGGCTCAAAGATCTGTGCGACGCGGCGTCGGCGGGTCGTCAGCCTTGGAAATGCCCGACATCCAGAAAGAAAGATGAACAGAAACGCCGCACATCTTTGAGGTCTTTCGGCTTGGGTTCGTCCTCGTCTTCGTCCTCCATGGCCCACGCGTACTCTTGCCCGTTCCCAAACACCTCTGCCACTTCCTGCCACGCCTCGACCGAGACGCCCTCGAGCCTCCCGCCGCCCAACCCGCCCCTCCTCCTCTTGGCCGCCCCTTCGGCCTTGCGCCGCTCCCGCTCCTTTTGCTTGCGGTTCCGGCGCTCGCGGGCGTCGTCGCGGTCCTCGTCCGAATCGCCCGCTTGCGAACGCGCCCCCGCCCCTTCGTCGTCCGAGTCGTCTTCGATGAACCCGGCCATCTCGTCCGCGTCAAAGAGGTTCTCGACTTGGTCGGCGGCGGCGTCGTCGTCGGCAAAGATGTCGTTCAGGCCGCGCGGCGGGGAGGCGGCGTCGTCGCCGTCGCCGTCTGAGCCGACCGAACGGCGGCGGCGGAGGCGGCGGAGCTTGCCCTGCAGTCGTTAGAAGGAGTTCAACAAGGAGATGGAGCTAGTAGATAACTGCGAGCGAGCGGGGACTGCGCACCTTGGGCTTGCTCCTCCGGATTCCCAAATTCTCCTGAAGCAGTTCGAGGTCATCCTCGTCGAGCGCTTCGGACTCTGCAAGTCGTGCACATAGTCAGATACGTCTACCTCAGTGGGCAGAGCCATTTGTTCAGTTACGCACCGTCATCGCTGTCCTTTCTGCGTTTCCGACTCGAACCGCCCTCTTTGGCCTCGTCCCCGTCGGCGGCGTCATCTTCAGTCTTGGGGCGGCGACTGTGACTGCGCTTCTTCTTGCGATGCCTCTTGCGGCGCTGCGACTCGTCCTCGTCGACGATGAAACCTGTTTTGTGCGCGGCGGGGTGGAGGGGGGTCAGTTGAGTTCCCTGGCCTCCAAGTCGCTGCATTTAGCCCGCCGTAGGAAGGGTAATGGGAGTGCGTGCTGTAATATGCGTGACAAGCCCTTGCCCAGGCGAGCGCTCAAGTGTTTACCTTTTCTGATTTCGCGTTCCTCCTCCGAGTCGGTCTCTTCCTCCTCCGAGCTGTCGCCGGGTGAGCCTGCGCCCGGCCTGAGGTCGATCCCTTCGTCGTCGTCTTCCTCTTCCTCCTCCTCCTCTTCTTCCTCTTGATCGGGGTCTTGCTGTAGTTGGGGCGAGTTGTGGTTGTCGGCTGAGGCGGCGGCGGCCATGGGTTGGTCCTCCTCTTGGCGCTCTGGCTCTGGCTGGGCAGCCGAGAGGGCGTCTGCCATGACTGGGTCCTGTAGCTCGCTAGTACAGCTCCGCGCTCCAGTCAACAGAACAACACGAGTGACGAGTTCGAGGTGGACCTCGTTACGAGTTGAGTCTGCTGCTGCCTCGGGTACGACTCTGTCGCTTCACGGCTCGGCCTCAAAGGTCTTGAGAGCGGCGAATCTCGGTGCTAAGCTTCATGGTCCTGACCGCGCGCTCTTCCCCGGCGCTAATTTGCCCTGACTCCGCTGCGCGCCTGCCCGCACCCACACCCGATCCGACTACCCCGCCATGCTCCATCGTGACAGGCTGCAGAGGTACATACTGCGCCACTAACCTCGTGACAATCGGCTGCCCCATTTCGATCGCTTTTTCGCGGCCAGGAATGGATTCGCTGCTGCTCCAGCCGCCGGTCCTTTCAATTGCCGCTTTTCCCTCTTCTTTTGCCTCGAGACCGGGAAGAGTCAACTGCGCTGCGGATTCATGACGAACACCAGTTGGGCTCTGCTCCGCTCCTGCAGCTCTGCCACTGTCCAGGTTGGCATGTAGCCGACCGCATACGACAGCGGGCGCTTTCGGAACTTGGGCTTTGCAAGCAGCCAACACATTACGGGTCGAGACTCGGCACTTCGCCCTCAGGTGCAGCTTCATACGACTCGTAACAGGAGGAGTTTGAGCATGTGGACCGAGCCCGGACACAAGCTGACGACCCAGAATCGCTTTCCGCTTCTCTTCTCGCCTTCGAGTTCAAAGGTACCAACTGCAGGGTCGTTGCACCCTCATCGGGGAGCTGCTCCTCCAGCTTCACATTCGGCCCTACGGAGGAACTGCCAATGCTTTTGAGCCAGTTGCAGGTGGAAAGCCCGACGCTCTCGAGGCAGCTGCAGACCTCGCCGCCACTGCAGGCAGGGTGCGCCGATGGAAGCTGGAAGCACAAAAACACTCCCATTCGTCAAAGTCTGACCTGGATATATTTTTTTCGTCTGGACTTGATAAGCTCAAGGTAGCAGTCCACTTGTCTATAGAAACTGGTCCGCCCGTAGGCAAGATGTTTATTTGATTTTGAGACCAAGTTGATCGTGTGGAGGAAGCGACTCTGCTGCTCTCTCTCATCAACGCGGTCCCGCAGCAAAGAAGAGCGATGGTATTGCAAGATCTCGGTCGGCGGCTGAACCAAGCGATCCAATCCGTCAGTGGCCAGTCTACTATCGACGAACAGGTGCGGCCAGGCTCCTCGTCTCCTCGCCATCTCATCTCGTCGAGTGTGGGTGCTGACGGTCGCCTCGTGTAAAGGCCCTCGATGGAGTCCTCAAATCAGTCTGCGCCGCCCTGCTCGAATCCGACGTCAACGTCCTCCTCGTGAAACGCTGCCGCGAACGCGTCAAGGCCGCCGTCCTCCCTCAACTCGAACAACTCCAGGCGAAGCAGGGAGGCGCTCAGAATGCGGACGCCATGCAAGGAACCAAGGCCAAGCAGATGATCCAGAAGGCCATCTTTGACGAGTTGGTCAGGCTCGTCGACCCGGGCGATTCGGCCCCGCCTGCGTTTAACGTGCGTCTCTCTCTCTCTCCCTCGCAGCGCGAAGACCTCCGCTGAAACAAGTTTCAATGCCATCGCAGCCGATCAAGGGCAAATCCCAAGTAATCATGATGGTCGGACTCCAAGGTGCCGGAAAGACCACCACCTGCACGAAGGTAATCTAAAAACCCGCTCCCTCCCGCTGCCGGGGAGCGTATATACCCATCCCTTGTTCGCGCTGACGACCGCCGAAATCCAGCTCGCCACTCACTACCAGCGACGAGGGCTCAAGGTCGCGCTCGTCTGCGCCGACACGTTCCGAGCCGGCGCTTTCGACCAACTGAAACAGAACGCCGTCCGCGCCAAAGTCCCGTTCTTTGGAAGGTGAGGGGGGCGGGCGATAAAGGTCCAAAATTCTCTTCCGGGTGAAAAAGCGCGAATACTCATCTTGTTTTCGAGGAAACTTCTGCCCCGGCGCGCGCAGTTACACCGAAACCGACCCGGTGGCCATCTCGCTCCAAGGCGTCCAAAAGTTCCGCGCCGAACGTTTCGACGTCATCATTGTCGACACGTCGGGCCGGCATCGCCAGGAGAGCGAGTTGTTTGACGAGATGGTGCAGATTCAAGAGGCCGTCGAACCTGACATGACGGTCCTTGTCCTCGACGGCGCGATCGGTACGGGTTCGATTCCAAGCCCCGTGTTGTCGGGAGTACCTGAGAGCGTGTATCGCTGACAGCTAGTTCTTCTTGGTCGGTTTCCGCACAGGCCAAGCCGCTCAGGATCAGGCTCGGGCGTTCAAAGACGCGAGTAACTTTGGTGCCATCATCGTCACCAAGCTGGACGGGCATGCGAAGGGAGGTGGAGCCATTTCCGCGTGCGTTGAGAAGCTCCTCTCTCGTTTCTCGGAAGAGCGTCCGACGACTGATACCGCCCTCCCCCCGCGGAACAGGGTCGCCGCGACCAACACCCCGATCATCTTTATCGGCACGGGCGAGCACCTGCACGACCTCGAGAAGTTTTCGCCGCAGCCGTTCATCTCCAAGATGCTCGGCATGGGCGACATGCAAGGGCTCGTCGAGCGCGCGCAGGAGATGGCGATGGCGAACCCGGAACGGCAGGAGAACATGATGAAGAAGCTCGAGAAGGGAGAGTTTACGATTCGCGACTTGAAGGAGCAGCTCAACACGGTTATGGGAATGTGCGTCCTCTTCTCCTCCCTTCTTGTCTTTCTGATGATTTGCCTCGGTCGGTGCATAGTTGATCGTTCTTTCCGGCGCGCAGGGGCCCACTTTCGAAACTCACTTCGATGATCCCCGGCATGTCAGACATGATGGGTGGCGGCACCGAGGCGGAAGCAACGCGGCGGATGAAGCGCATCGCCTTTATCTTTGACTCGATGACGGCCGAAGAACTCGACTCGGACGGGACCATCTTCCGCGATCCGCCCGCAAGCGGCACTCTGGCGGCGGACAAGGACAAGGGCAAAGGCAAAGTTTCGACTGCCACCGCCACCGACAAGGACAAGGGCAAGGAGAAGGAGAACGTCGACCCGACCAACCCGCTCGGACTGAGGGAACCGAACAAGCGGGTCTTGCGCGTCGCTAGGGGGAGTGGCACGACCGTACAAGAGGTCGAGGAGTTGCTGGCGCAGCATCTCATGTTTGCCAAGATGGCGAAGCGGATGGGCGGCAAGAACGGGTGAGTCGGTCGTCAATCACGTCGTGCGCGAGCGAGTTTTGTGTCTGATCGTGTGTGTCACTTTCAGGATGATGGGCAAGATGGCAGCAGCAAGAGGTGGTGCCGGCGCACGACCCGGTGCGGGTGGCATGATGCCCCCCATGGGACCGGGCGGGATGCCCGACCTCTCAAAGCTCAACCCTTCCCAGATGCGGGCTATGCAGGTTCGTCGTTTCTTCCCTGTCCCTCCTTCTTCCCATCGTACACGTTCCTGCGGCGCGCTAACCGAGACTCGAGAACGCGTTTCTTCGACCCCGCTTTTCTTTTCTTCAGTCGATGCTCCCCGCCGGCGCGCGCGAGATGATGCAGCGACCGGGGGCGATGGAAGAGATGCAGAAGATGATGTCTGGTATGGGCGGCATGGGGGGTCTCCCCAACCTTGGAGGCATGGGCGACATGCTCAAGGGGATGATGGGCGGTCGATGATGAAGCAGCAATCCTGATACGCCGTGCATGTTGTGCTATATACAGTTTCGCAACTTGTTCGTGACGCTAAGGTTTTCTCCCGTGTTGCGGGTCCATGATGACAAGAATCAACTATGGCGAGAACGGTATGCTCTACAGAAATGCGCTGTGGGCAGGGTGACGCGGAGACTAGAAGTGCGGCTATGATGCAAGGAGATGAAGATGGCATATCGATCGAGTGGTGACCACTAGGTATCTTTGGGAGCGAAAGCCCACACGCGAACTTCGCCATCGTCTGAACCGGAGATGACCGACTGATCCGTCAGCAAGACCGAAGTGCTGTAGATGCGCGCTCGTCAGCCACATAACAAAGGCATGAGACACGACCGGTCCATCATAAACTCACACTGCAGCCTTGTGCCCGACCATGGTGTGCAAGTTCTTGCCCGAGTCGCGGTCCCAGATCTTGATCGTGCGGTCGTGACTGCCCGAGACGATCCTGAGTTTGTCGACGTCGACGCTCCAGACGCCTTCGAGGTGCCCAAACTGTTGCCGGACACACTGCGCCTTCTCGACGTTCCAGACGCGGACCGTGTTGTCGAGCGAAGCCGAAACGACCATCGGCTTCTTGTCGTGCGGGAACTCGAAGTCGTTCTCGCGAGAAGTGCTGGCCGGTTGACCTGCCCCGACGACGCCGCCGCCGATGAGGTTGGAGGACGAGCCGGTGGAGGAGGCAAAGCTGTGCACGCCCGGCGCGGGTACCTGAGGCAACCGCTGGTTGGCCGTGCAATCCGGGCGGGCGGTCGCGTTGGCCGCGCGGAGGTGACTCTCTTCCTCTTCGCGCTCTTCCGCCGGCGTGCGCGACGGCGGCTCGAGCAACGAATCCGGGAACGCGGTCTGCCCTTGCTGACCGGCCTCGTTCACTCCGACGATATAGATCTTGAGGCTCTGGACTTGCGCGACGTGACCCGACAGGACTCGCACGCACGAGCGCGTGTACAAGTCCCAGACGCGGATCGTCGTATCGTCCGAGGCCGAGAACAGGTACTTGCCCATCGCCGACTGCTTGGCCAGCTCGGGGTTGCTGATCGGAGCGCCGACGGTGTCGACCCCGGCGAGCGGAGTCCCTCCCGCCGACGACGAAGAAGCCGGCTCGCATCCGTCCGATTTCGAGTCCCACAGCGCGACCGAGTTGACCCATTCCGAGTGACCGCGGAGCGAGTAGACCTCGCCGGTGCCGAAATCCCAAACCCGAATGGTCGAGTCGCCCGAACCCGACACGAGCAGCTGCTTGTCGTACGTGAGGCAGATGACTGCGTCGCGGTGTCCACGCAGGGTACGCATGCATTCACCCGTGCGCCAGTTCCAGATCTTGAGCGTCGAGTCCATCGAACCGGTGACGAGCTTGAGGGCGTCGAACTGGAGAGCGCGGACGCCGCGCGTGTGCCCGCGCAGGATCCCGACCTCTTTGCCCGTCTCGAGGTTCCAGATCCGGACCGAGCGGTCCCACGAACCGGTCATCAGGACCGGGAACGAAGGGTGCGGGAGATCCTCTGCGACCTGGAGGCAGGTGATCGAATCGGTGTGGCCGGACAGGACGGTGGCGGAGCAAGTTCCCCGACGCCAGTTGCGCTCGATCGCGAGTCGTTCGCAGTAGACGTGTTTCCAGGGGCGGGTGAGCGGCGGGGTCGGTGCGGCTTCCGGAGGAGCACGGAGCGCTTGTCGAGCGCGTGGACCTGACGGCGACTGCGGACGCGACGGAGTCGGCGAGCTCGTCTTGGACCGCTTGTGTCGGTGCGAGTCCGAAGCCGAAGCCGAACTCGAGTCGACGTTCATGGAAGAAGAAGGCGCGTCGTGGGGGTAGGGAGACCGTTCGTGGTGGAGCTGGGCGTGTTCGGCGTGCGCCTGCAAGGCGGACGTGACCGTGTCTTCGAGCATGCGCTTGACGTCGCTGTCCCTGCCGCGGCTCGTTTCGCCGGCTCGGCTAGACGGCAGAGCGTTCATGGCGAGGCGGGCCTTGCGCCTCCGTTCTCCGAGAAGGGGCAGCCCCCACCCGCACTTTTCGCACTTGCGCTCGATGTGCTGCTCGCACATGGTCCGCCACAGCAAGTCGTCGTCGGCCATTCCCTTCCATGCGCGAGATACTTGCGCGGCTCGGCCGAGCGAGATGGCGTCGAGGTAGCCAAACACCTTGAGGGTGACTTCGCGCGGGAGGACTTCGACGGGGTCGATGCGCATCTCGAGGGCGAGCGCCTCCTGCAGGAACGAGAGCTGGGAAGGGCAGGCGATCGTGAGGAGTCCGCGGAGGATGAGGAGTCGACGCTTGGCGGGAGCCGAGGAAAAGAGGCTCCAGATCGTGTTGACCGCCTGCTGCTCGTGCGAGCCGAGGTTCTCGATAGACTGCGCGGAGGGCCGAGTGTCAGCTCCATTCTGTACGGATCTTTTGAATGCAGCTCGTACCTTTTGTAGCATGAGGTTGGTAGCGCCGTTGGCCATCCTGGCGTGGCGAACGCAAACGTTCTTGCAGTCACCGCCGGGCGTGTCGGAGGTCGGCGGGCCTCTCCGGAGCTCATCTTCGACGTCCATGCCCGATTGATTGTCGCCGTCGTGTTCCGGATCCGGGCTGTTGTTTCGAAGGATGATGCCCTGCATGGCGTCGTCGTGAGCCCCGCCCGTGGCGCCGTTGCCCGGCAACAGACTCTTTGGGCCGAGGTGTTGCGAGAGTTGGGACAGCGAAGCCGTCAGGACGGCTGCGTCCGGTGATGCCAATGACGGCGACACGCGGCTCTGGGACGGGGAGCGAGCGTGCTGGGACGACGAAGTCAAGTGCGCCGGGAGAGGTGACGGAATGGGACCGAGGACGGCGTCGCGCGGGGGCGAGCGCGGCACGAAGGAGAACGGCGCCGCCGGAGTGTGCGACGACATTGCTGGTGAGACTGTACCTGCTGCCACGGAGGCGGTGTGCGTTGGTGAGAGTCGCAACGAGTTGCTGGTTGTGGCGTGGTCGGAGGTTCCGCCAGCGAGCGTTGATTCGCAATCGGAGTCGCACTGACGCTGCAAGCAGAGGTGCAGTGTGCTTATGCGTCAAGATGTACGCAACAAGGCGAACGAAGAGGTGCGTAGGCGAGTTTGCGTGCTGAGCCGGCGATTGGCGACAATCTGCCTGACACTCGCGTGATCTCCTCGACAGGGGGAAATTTTGGGCGGGCTGCCGACACGCGGAAGCAAAGCAACATCACGTGCTCCGAGCAGTCTCGGCCGAGTTGATCTCGCGAACCCGTCCAGCTGCTGTGCCTCTCCCTCGTACGCTTTTTTTCATCCTGTCGGTTTGGATGCACGATCAAGGACAAAGCCGTCAACTCCACTGCCACGCCGTGCGCTTTGAACGCCTCGATCAGGCCGGCCGTCAGAACGGATCCGCTCTCCGTTGGCTCAAGCAAAGCTATGGCGTTGCTCGGCACCATATGCATATCGAAACCCGCTGGACATGTTCCGCCGCCCATGTACTCTCCTCACTCTGAACCTAGTGCATGGCTTGCGCGGACTCCGGACCGCTCATAAGCTTAAACGACTTTGCTCTCTTTTCCTCCGGAAGACTGGACTCTACGCTCTACATTAGCACCTCCACGTTTCTGCTCTCCTTCCCCTCTATCCTCGCCGGCCTTATGCTGGTGCTACCCACGCTCGTTGACTAGCGCCAGCTTTGTCAGCATGGACAGTTTGCCTTCATCTGCCGCGAATCAAACGCGGGTTTGTGTGTTCTCCATCTCCGGCGGACAGCTGGCGCAAGCTAACAGTCCTTGCTTTGACATCTTGGACACGCTGGTGCACACGAGTGGTAACGGCAATGACGTCTCTGCTGCAATGTCGGCGCCATCCAGAACGGAGGAGTGGCGTCCATTCTTGTCTCTAGAGGTACTCGGACGCTTGCGCGCAGGATCCCCTCAGCCGGCCCACCCACAACTGCAAACGGTTTGGTCTAGTACATTGTCTCCGGAGAAGTTGGAAAAGCCCATCCCGACGCGACCGCACCTTCTTCCCCTTTGACAGCTCGCCTCGCTACGGCAGCCGCACCCGCCGTCCTCAGGGCTGCCGACTCGGACCGTACCAGTCGGCCGAGGGGTCCGCGACGCCAACCTCCCGAGGTGCAGAAGAGGCTCCGCGGTTAACTTGGCCACTTTCTCCCTCCTTTCCACGCCATCGTCGGCGCCGACCAGCGATCTCCTCCTCAAGTCACACTGTCTCGAGGACAGGAGGAATGTTTTCATGCAGAGGGCTGCAGGAGACACCAGCACGAGGTCAACCTTTTCAAGGCGGTCGCGAAACTCGAGGGGGCCAGTATGGCGTCGGCGTCTGCGGGAGCGGTGTCTCTTTCATTGTACTGGAGCGCGGAGGTGTTGTGTCGGAGTTTGTCTGGGCGTGCCAAGCGCACGTTGCTAATTCGTTCCACAATGTGTTCTTACAAAGATGCTGCCCCATACATCAGTCGAGAAAAACCTGGCCCTTCCTTTTTGGCTACAGGAGTTCCGTTCGCCTATTGCGCGACGTCCGGCCGGACGAACGGGGCTTGGGGGATGACGCGCAAGCCCTTGTTGATCCCGAACGGCCAAGTCGGAGATCCGGCCTTTTCGGCTTGGAGGGTGAGCAGTGGCATGTCTGTTTGGGGAGCACGGGGTCAACACTGGTCGCGGGTCACCGGCTCACGGAGACAAGGCGGCGTACAGATGGAGAAGAAGGCCGTCGAGGCAAACATGAGGGCGGTGGAGCCGCTGATGAGTCCGCCGGTCTCTCCGGTCTTTTTGTTGGTGCCGAGACTCTTGTTGGCGAGGACGGACGAGATGGCAAAGACGAGGGCGATCCAGGGCCAGATGGTGAAGCGAGTGATCATGGCTGCACCGCTGGCGAGCATACTGAGCAGGGCGGCCAAGTCTAGACGTGCGACGAGTCAGTTGAGTTGGAGAAGGGTGGGGGCAGCGAGTGACTGACCTGGCAAGACGGTGTCGCTCGACTCGTACTCGTACTTGTACGGCTTGGCGAGGTCTGCCCTCCTCGGTTCGCTCGTGTCGTACTGGCGCGGCATGCTTGTGGTCTGGGAGAGTCGGTTGGTGGTCGAGGTCAGAAAGGGAGACGAATCGACGACGAGGAGCCTTTCGACCACAGCGCGACACTTGCCTGGACTGAGACCTGCAAAGCCTGTGCTAGAACAAGCTCTTCAAACTACAGGGCTACGCGATCCGACCCGAACGCCGCAGTCTCGGGATTCGTCTGCTTGACCTCATCGCTCTCCTCGACGACTTTGCGACGTCGCTCGATACGCCCGCCACCGACAGGCGAACGAGAAGCGCTGAGGCGTTCTACCAGCAGCGAGATCGTCTGAACAAAAACAACGCCTCCTCCTAGCCGGCCACTCTAGCTCAGCCTCGGCCACCCTCCTCAAATGGCGACGCCGTCCGATTTCCCTCGCGGCGTCCCCGTCAACCCGAACGAGAACCCGCCGTACGCAGAATCCGCGATCGCGATCTACGGCTACATCCCCTCCAGAGCCCTCGCGACCATCGCCCTCATCACGTTCGGGCTCGCGCTCCTGAACCATGTCGTTCACTTGATCCGGTTAAGAGGCACCCGCGTCTTCCAGGGTTTGCTCGTCTTTGGTTGTGTGAGTTCGCAGGTACTATCCGGTGTCTAGAAGGGATAGAGCTGACGGCGACGGGACGTGCAGGCGTGCGAGATCGTCGGATACGCGAACCGCCTCTTTGCCCACTATCATCCGTTCATCATTAACTATTACATCGTATCGTACTTTTTCAGAAAGTTGATTCTTTCGTCAATCGCGAGAGACGGTCACAGAGCTGACCGCTCCCGACAACCCCCTGCAGTCGTCGTCTCGCCTGTCTTTTTCCAAGGCGCGTTCTACATGGCGCTCGCGACCGCCCTGCGTCGCCTCGACCACCACGGATCGACCCTGCTCCGGTTCGAGCCACGCATCCTCGTCGCAGCCATGGTCATCTCGGACGTCGTCACCACCATCATCCAGGTCGTCGGCGCGGCCCTGATCGGTGTCGCGGAGGCGGCGACGTACAGTGCCAGTCGGACTTCGTCACTCAGTTCGTCGCAAGCCAACGACATCCTGTTGGCAGGTCTGGCCATCCAGGTGAGCGCTCACTTTGAACCCCCCTCGTCGCTAGCTTTGCCGTCTTTGCTCACCTTCCCTTTCCCTGGCATCACAACACAGACGGCGTCATTCCTGGCTTTCTTGATCCTTCTCGCGCTGTGCATCTTTCGGTCGCATAGGACGTTCTCTGCAGCGCACTTGCCGCGGCAGTTCTCGACAACCTTGTTCCTCGCTTCGCTACTCGTCTTTCTTCGGACCACGTTCCGTCTCGCGGAGACGGCGCAAGGTGAGCAGGCTACGACTCTTCTCTTCTTGTTGCGGACTAATCTCGCTGACTATGGATCCCCACGCGTGAACCTACAGGCGTGTTTGGCGCCGCTTCTCGGTCCGAAGCGCTGTTTGGCTGCCTCGAGTACCTCCCAGTGATCCTCGCCATCAGTCTCTTTGCCGCCGTCCCATTGCACGACATCCTCCCCTTTGACTATGACGACGAAAAATCGCTCAGGTCCGACACGCGCTCGATGAGCATGCGTCAGCCGACAAAGGAGAACCGGACGCTCGACTTGCGCGGGACGAGCACGCACGGGAGCGAGCTCAACGGTGGCGGTGGCGGTGGCGGGAGGAACAGTCTCCGGAATCGAAACGGCAATGGCGCCGCCGTTGTCTCGGAGAAGATGATGACCAGCGGACAGGATCAGTTTGGGCAGGGAACGGAACGCGACGACGATGATGACGGCGACGGCTTTGCGGCAGAGAAGCGCGCGGCGGCAGAACGGATGCGCGCGCGCGAATTGGCCCAGCAGCAGCAGCATGATGCTCCGATCGAAGGCATCATCCGCGAAGCGGACGAGGACGAAGGGGTCGTGACGGAAAAATCGCCGACGACCATGGTCGGCGGAGCGGGCTCGAGCGGTGGCAGTCATGGCAGTCATGGCAGCGGTGGAGGAGGCAGCCAGTTGTCGAGGAGGGTCAACACAAAGTCGGCGGCGTCGTTTGGTGGTGAAGAGGACCTCGACAAGGATGGGCGATATTAGGAATCTCTCTCCCTTCGTCCTTGTGCATAATCTTTTTTTCCCGCACTCGCTCGCTGGGGACTTGCTCTGCGTATTTATACACACTATAGCAATCGGCGGCGGCGCCGGCTTGCTGCAGCTTGCTCGCTCTCGCTCTTTACCGAGCTCGATCTTCAAGCTTTTTCACATGCGTTTCTCGGCATCGCCCCACAGCTGAGCTCGAGTTCGTGCGCACACTTGCTCCCGCCCGTTTCTCGCGGTGTGGTTCACGCACGTCTCTGAAGATTGAGACTGGCTCAAGCCAGTGCCTGTGTGCATGTGCATGCCGCATCAAGGATCCGCAGCTCATCGTCGAAACAAAGATGCACCGCCTCGTTCACGGTTTTTTCGATCTGTCTCGCTTCCGGGCTCACTTCCGGAGAAGAAGCTGATCGGCGCGACGACCGGAAAGGCTGGGCGCCCGTCATGACCACGGCAAAGCTGTTTGTCTTGCTGCCTCTCTCATGCGCACACCATACTCTTGACACCTTCTCTTACGCTCGACGCCAACACCAACCTCGTCTCCTGCGCTGTGCCGTGCCTTTAACTGCCCGCCCTCATCAACGCCAGCTCTTGTCTCTCGAGGAGTCTCCGGGTCGTCGTCGCGATCGCCAGTCATAGCCGACCTCGGACGGCACTCACACCCAGCTACAGTACACGGACCGAGCATACCTTCAAGCACCCGACATGAGTTCCAGCTACACCTTCCCGGCCGGCGTGCCCGTCAATCCGGTCAGGCCGATTCCGGACGGCGAGGCCCCCATCTCCATCTTTGGATATATCCCAAACCGCGCCTTTGCCATCGTCGCCTTGGTCACCTTCTGCGTCGCCGTCCTCGTGCACACGTATTACCTCGTCCGGGTCCGCGGCACGAGGACGTTCCAGGCGTTGATGGCGTTCGGAGCGCTGTGCGAAGTCGTCGGTTATGCGGCACGCCTTAGCGCCAGCAAGAATCCCTTCATCGTCGTCAAATTTGTGGTCCAGTATTTTTTCATCGTTGTGGCACCCGTCTTTTTCCAAGCGGCGTTCTACATCGCCCTCGCCGACGCTCTCCGACTCCTCGAAGGCGGCGGCCGCACCCTCCTCGGTTTCAACCCCAAGATCCTCGTCGCCGTCATGATCACGGCCGACGTCGTGACGACGATCGTGCAGATTTGCGGAGCGGCCCTGATCGGAGTGGCCGAATCGTCGACGTACCGCGACGGAAAGTCGTCGACCGTCACTTCGGACCAGGCAAACGACATCCTCTTGGCGGGTCTGAGTCTGCAGGTGAGCTGTCTGTGATGCTTACTGAATCCACTTGTCACCCCGCTGACTGTGTATCCGAGCGTTCTCAGACGGCTTCGTTCTTGGCCTTTTTGATCCTCCTGGCGGTCTGCATCTCCCGCTCGCGCAAGACGGCGATCGCAGCCAGACTCCCCGGCCGATTTACGGCCGTCCTGTTCCTCGCTTCGCTGCTCGTATTCCTGCGGACGACCTTCCGACTCGCCGAAACGGCCGAGGGTGAGTGCTTTCGCTCACGTTGCTTGCGGTAATCCACGGACTGAAACTCGAGACTGACCAAACGAAATACTACTGCTATCACAGGTGTCTTCAGTTACGCTTCGCGCACGGAACCCCTCTTCGCCTGCCTCGAGTACCTCCCCGTCATCCTCGCCGTCCTCCTCTTCATGGTCTTCCCGCTCTACAAACTCCTCCCGCGCCCCAGCCACGTCGTCTCCGATCCGGAGCAGCACCGATTCGAAATGCAGACGGAGACGAGCAACGTGTCGAACCCGACGCTGGTCCAACCCGGCTTCAAGACGGTCGACGGGAAGTGAGGGTGTTAAGACTCTGCCTGTCCATTGTCATATCCTCTCGAGCCGTTCCGTCGTGTACAGGTGCAACTGCATATTTATATCATCAGGTCTGGCTAATTTGGCGAAGTGTGGGTCAGTTCTCTCAGCAGAAAGATGTTTGAACTCGCTCGCCGAAGTAAACCCGACGTTATCCGGCTCTGATTCTTGCACGCATATCTCGCTCGGTCGCTCGATTTGATGTTCTGCCCCTCTCCCTCCTAGGCGCGTAGGCCGTTCTCTTCCGGCTCCAGGGAAGTCCGAGTGTAAGGAATCACTTGACCGACCTTCTCAGCTGGAGCCATCGTGTCTTGCAAACCAAGTCTGCTTCGCGAGGCAAGCAGTATCTGTGTCTTTACGTGTGCCAAAGCCTGCGAAGGAGTGAGCACGTTTGAGGGTGTGCCTTTGGCATTGCGAAGGAGTGAGCACGTTTGAGGGTGTGCCTTTGGCATTGGGATTTGCGATGAGGAGAAGAGGGCACACCAAACCCAGGATGGTGGCGTCGAACGCAAAAAGCAGTTGTTGTTGTTGCTGGCGAAAGTCCAGCTCTTTTCCCAGACATAAGTGGCGCGCCAACAGGCAGCCAAGTGTCCAGCAAAGGGAACCTCTCCTCCGAGACTAGGGGAACTCGATCGCCGTAGAGATGAATGTGCAGCAGACTTTCTACAAACTGACGGCTGGGTGGGGCGTTTGCTGAATTGGCCAAAGACACGATCGCTTCGACTGTATCTCGCGGCTTCGGAGACTCACGAAATTGAGATAAGAGAGCATTGGCGTTGGAGCAGCGAGGGAACATCGTTGCGCGGAGTGGTCCGCCCCTTCGCCCCTTCACGGGCTCATCCACAGCGGGCCGGAAGTTGTACAGAACTTTCTCACGATTCCTGTAACTGGGCAGACCTGCTGTTCGAGGTGAGAGCCGTCGGAAAGAGGGAGCACACTCGTCCGAAAGAGAGTGTCCGCCACACTCGCGGCTCGTGGTCCTTTTTGACGGGCGCGTTCTTGCGCTCGGAGGTTTGGCTTTCCGGGTGCGGCCAACTGCGAGAGCGCCCTTGAACGACAAGTGCTTCGTCTCAATCAGTTGGACACGGCAAGAGATTGTTTTCCGCCATTTCCCAGTGAGCACGTCTTGGCTTCCGAGCGTCGCAGCGCCACTCGCGTCAATCCGATTCGAAAACACTCCGCTCGGACGTCAGCGCAGAAGCGTCGCCATCAGCAATCTTCCAGCACAGAAGATGCAGGCTCGGCCACCCGTTCCTGCGGCAATGTTGCTCAGTTTCCGAGTGCGGCTACGAGACGCGCATCGGGTTACCGTTCCCTAGCGACCCTGGCAGGCGCCGTACTCAGCCCATCAGTAAGTTCCGATAGCTGAGAGCTATAGCGCCCGCCACGAGCGTTCGTAAGCAAGCGGAAGCGGAATAGCCTGTCAGCATAGCAGACCTGAGATTCGAGCAAAGCAAGTTTATGATCGCAATACCGCTCTGGCGAGCCGGCGACTCGCAGAAAAAAGAGGTGCGATATTTCCAGAAGCTTGAAAGTGTCGTGAGAGTAGCCTTCGCCTTCCGCCGTTGGTCGAGCCGAGTACAGTCGATTGGTGATGAGCCGTCGCAAGTAGCCGCGTAACTCGCGTATTCTGGGGCAGCGAGCGAGGGCCCCGGTGCATGCACATCAGAGGATCGATTCGCAAGGTCCTGGTCAGCACACGAGCAAGAGATCGCTGACAGCAGTGACGAGGACGATGAAGAGAGAGCGAAATTTCAGGCGAGCGACTTTTGGCGAGCTGCCGTACCCTTGCTCTCCGCCGAGGATGCCGATGCTCTTACCGCAAGATGGAGCAAGCTCATCGCAACCAGCCCCCGTCGCTTCAGGCAGCACCGATGCCTCCATAGACTTTTCTCCCGCAAAGAACGACTCGGCTCAGGCTGCGGTGCAGGTCGCCGAGACCAGCTCTCCGGGTGGCTTGCGCGGGCTCGTGCAGAGCGCATTAGACTCGAAGTAAGTTTCCCAGCTATCGACTCTCGATCCGGTGCCGTACATGCACTGCAGGAGCTGACGTTCTGCCTGCACAGCCCCTACTTCTCGGCCGGTTTCGGCCTCATGGTCAGTAGAACCGTCACAGAGTCCAGAGGAAGGGCGAGACGCTGACCTTAGTATTGTAGGCTCTCGGCGTCGGCGCGCAAGTGCTCCGGAGGTCGGCCGTGCAGGCTGCCACCATCGCTCAAAGGCGATTGCTCGTCTCGCTCGAAATCTCCTCCAAGGATCCTTCCTACCTGTGGTTCCTTCAATGGATGAGCCACCAATCAGCGCGACAGGCTGCGCTCGCGGAACAACCCCTGAGGGGGATCGAAGGTCTGGCGAGCCGGATACGGAGTCACGAATTGGCGGTCGAAACGAAATACGAGCAGCGCAAGGACGGCAGCTCGACGGCCGAGTTCAGCCTCGTACCGGGACCGGGAACACACTACTTCCGCTACCAGAACGCTTGGTTCCAGGTCAGTCTCTCCCCGCAAAACTATCCTGCGTCGTCGCTTGCTGAAAACTAAAAACGCATCTCGCCCGCGCAGGTCAAACGAGAGCGCGCCACCAACATGCTCGACCTCAACTCTGGAACGCCCTGGGAGACGGTTCACCTGACGACTCTCTCCAGAGATCGGAACCTCTTCTCGTCCCTCCTCGCCGAAGCGCGACAATTGGCGCAGCAAGCCCAGGTCGGCCGCACCGTGATCTACACGGCCTGGGGCGCAGAGTGGCGGCCATTCGGCCGGCCACGCGAGAAGCGGTTACTGGAGAGTGTCGTGCTGGACAAAGGAGTCAAGGAGCGAGTCGTCGACGACGTCAAGGCGTTCATGGGTCGCGGAAAGTGGTATTCGGAGCGAGGTGAGCGGCGGAGGCGACCCCCGTATGTGCGTTTCCGCCACGTGAAGCTGATGACGACCTTTCTGTCTCGCAGGCATCCCGTACCGACGAGGTTACCTCTTGCATGGACCGCCCGGCTCGGGCAAATCTTCCTTCATCCAAGCGCTCGCCGGTTCCCTCGACTACAACATCTGCGTCCTCAACTTGTCCGAGCGAGGCTTGACGGACGACAAGCTCAACCACTTGCTCGCGAACGCGCCTGAGCGCAGCGTCATGTTGCTCGAAGATATCGATGCCGCGTTCTCGAAGCGAACGCAGACCGGCGAGGCTGGGTGAGGGGGGTTTCGTCCGCGTACCGTCTGGCTACAGGCTGCTCACGCTCAATTTCTCTCCTCCACAGTTTCAACAGCAACGTGACGTTCTCTGGTCTCCTCAACGCCCTCGACGGCGTCGCTTCTTCCACCTCGCAACGGATCCTGTTCCTCACGACGAACCACCTCGAACGGCTCGACCCCGCGTTGATACGACCTGGTCGGGTCGACTTGAAGGAGCTCATCGACGACGCGACTCCGCACCAAGCCGCCGAGTTGTTCTCGCGCTTCTATTCGGACGAGGAGGACCTCTCGCCCGAAAAGTTTGTCCGGCTCCGCGACGAGCTCGTCGCCCACATCGAGGAAGCCATGCAGGCCGGTTCGAGGGTCAGCATGGCCGCTCTTCAGGGGCATTTTATTCGGCACAACGCCCAGGAGGCGGTCGATGGCTGGCCCGAGCTGCGCAGGATCGCAGAGATGGAAACGGCGGCGAGGCAGGACGGCGTCGATACTCGACCGCGGATCGCATCGAGCCCCTGAAAAGAAGACGGCTCCGTTATCATAGACTCGAAGACTTCTCTTGCGAGCGAGGGTTCGACGGGATGGCCTCCGGCCTCGAGCTCGATAGATGAACTCTGCAGCAGCACCTTCACTTCGCATTTGCAAAACTCGTTCCATCGGACATGTAATAATCGGGCGACATCGTCGACTTGTTCGCGATGACTCGCACTACGTATGTATGTCGTTCGTCTCTCGCAGATACACAGCTGGCGAGATTTTGAGTCGATCCTCTGCAGGTGGCGAGACCCTCGCTGATGACCGAGGGTTGACGGAGGGCGGAGAATCGATCTTGGCTTGCGGGTCCTCATACGATTTCAAGCGCGCGAAGTCGTGCGAGATATGTTCACGATTGTAATGAATGTAATGCACCCAGGCCGCGAGGCAAAGCGAGAGATAAAACTTTTCTCTGCAGGCGGACCAGTCGTCGCAAGTTCATGAGCTTGAGAAGGGAATGGCTGGGTGGCGAACGAACGCCATCGCAATACCGAATCGACAGAAACGCCGTCCATACCGCGTCGACGCCAAGTCGATATTAGTCTGCGTGCTGAGTCGACGACAAAGGAACCGAGCTTGCGGCGGGTGCATGAGAGTAAGGGATCGATGTCGAATTGGCGGGTGCGTTGCAGTCAATGCTGTCCGTCGGCGGGAATCCCTCCGCTCAACCTCGGAACCTCGGAGACAAACCTCTGCAAACACCGTTAAAGGAAAGACTGACCGGCGGAAGAAGGTACCGATATAGTGGCAGCGCTTCGCGATTTGCGGCGAACTCCTCATTCTGGTTTCGGCGCCGGGATGCGACGGGGTCGGCTTGAGGTCGAGCGCAGCGGCTGGACGAGGAACGAATTGAGTATCAGAGCTGACGACGAGGGTCGGCAAGTCCGGAACATCGGCCTTCGACGAGTCTGTCGCGTGCGACGAGGAGCTCGGAGAGAGGCTCAGTGAGGACGGTTGGTCGGGCGAGCGCTGTCCGGACCGGGCCACGCAACGGCTCATGGCTCTTTTAGTCTTGCTATTGAGGCCTTGCGCGCGCGATTGGGCCCCCTTCACTGGCTGCAAAAGATCGAGGCGCCGAGGACCGCTCGTGGCGGCGTGACGAGCGAGCGTCTGCGGCGTCGTCGTCGCGCCTTTGCTGCTGGTACAGAGGAATATGGCGATCAGCGCCAGGAGTATCAAGTAGAAGCGAGTACTCCGCATCGTCCTGCGAAGGTCCTGCGCTGAGGTGAACCCGCGAGAAGCAGGGAGAGTGAACAAGGCTGCACGGACTCAGCTCGCGCTCGTCAAACTCGCTCACGCAAAGGCCTCCCAGCCAGCTTGAACACACTTAAGTCTAGAGTAGATACATGTCATTGCGAGGTAAACAGACATGTGGGTTCAAGGGCGACGTAAAGTAACCGCCGGAGTGAGAAGGTGGCAATGCGAGGCTTATGGAAGTGACAACACAGTACTGCGAAAGTGCGAAGGAAGGATTATGTGCAAATGTGAGCGGAAAAGTGAAGGGAAGATCAGAAGCGAAGCTGCCAGAGGGCAAGGGTCACGCTTCACGCGCGCGGCAGGTCGACCATCTCGTCGAGGCTGATCGGCCGCTCGTCTCCGGTACTCATGCTACCGTTCGTTGCCGAGCCATACACATGCACCAACGGGGTCCGGCGTGCGAGCAGTGTTGATGGGTCGGCGGGATCGAGGCTGCGACCGGAAGAGTGGAAGCCAGACTCGACCGGCGCCCAGGCGTGAGAAGGAGCGGCGAGCGAGATCAGGTAGTCATCGTGAGGGGGCGAAGGCGTGATCGAGAGATCTCGGGGAACGCGCTGAGGACGCATCCGGCGAGGGAAGTGCGAGTTGGGTAGGCGTCCGTGTGCCGAAAGGTTGGATCGAGTAAGCTGAGAGTGACATCGCCGTCAGCATCCTATCCGCATGCCCACGAGGGAAAAACATGCGGCTAGACTCACGACCTGCCCATACGACCACTGCTCCGGCGACTTGGCTTCGTCCGATGACGAGTCGACCACGATCCCAGCGAGCTCGAGCGCGTCTCGCCGTGCAGACTTGGCTTCGTGGTGGATTTGCTCGGTGGAAATGACCTCGAGCGAAGAGATGTTACGATCGAGACGCGGTCGTTTGAGTGGCGGCGGGAAGAAAGGGAATCCGGTGACGGCTGTGGAGAGCTCGTGCGTCGGCGGGGCGCGCTTGTGACGGCGGACTTGCTTCGTGTTGACGACGATCGTGAAGAAGTCGGACGGGATCGCATCCGTCATGCCGGAGGCTTGCAGTCGTGCGAGCGAGGACGTGTGGCTGTCCGATCCCGATTGGCCGCTCAAGGACTGACCAAGATTGACCTTGAGGCCATCGTCGTTTGAGCTGCTCATCTCGACGTCGTAGCCTTCCGGGCTGGACGTGAGGTTTTGATCGTCGCCAAGGCCGAGGACGAGACTGCCATGCCGGCTCGCTTCCGGAACGTGCGGTGGCAGAGCAGGCGGCGAGACCGGCTCGACTTCAGTCGTCAAGTCGGTGCAAAAGTCGCCGTTCTTGTAGAACACCAGAGTGCCGGTGCCGATCGACTTCATGGGAGCGTCCGAGGTTTGCTGGTCGGTACGAAGCCCTCGCGAAGAAGCGCGGGCCGCTCCAGCTTGCAGGCGATCGTGCTCGCGCAGGTTCGTCGCCGAGAGGACTTGCCCGACAGAGCCGGTGCTCGACACGCTCTCCTGGACCGGAGAAGGCAGCGGCAAATCTTGGCGAAGTCGCGGGGTCGTGCGATTGAGCGCAGCGGGCGCAGTCGGCATCTTCGGGGTGACGCCCAGGGGAACCGAGTCGGTGCGGAAATAGTGCATCGGCTGCAGTACCGCCGCCGTGGGTCGACGAGGACGCGACGTACCCTTCTGCTGCTGCTGCTGCTGCTGCAGAGAGGTTCGACCGGAGGATGGTACCGATGTTGGAGCGGTCGAGTTCGACTGAGCGATCGATTTCGCAAGGAGGTTGCTCGGCTGCTGCGAGGAAGACCCCGTCCCAGAGCCAGAGCCCGACCGCGAATCGGTCTCTGTGCTGAGTGAAGGCAGTCTACCCTTAGCAGCCAACGCCTCATCCGAGTGACCGGACTGCTCGCCGGCGGATGCTGCGGCGTTGGCTACGACGCGGGCTTCGGTCAGCGCAGGTCGCGACGGCGATGAGGTCGACAGCGGCGTCGCCCCCTTCCACCGGACGCGCGAGCCATCCGGACTGAGTTCGAGTCGTTTCGAGAACTGCGCGACCGCACGCTGGACAAAGTTGACCGTGACGTTGTAACGGTGGATCTGCGCCATCGTGAGGGCGAGGTTGAGGTAGACGAATCCGCGCGAGAGAAAGTCGGTCGAGAGGAGGTTGGCAAAGTAGACTTCGTTCGAAGCCGCGTCGGCGGCATTGGCCTTGGGGTCCTCGGCTTTACTCGCACGCTCGAGCGAGTGCTCGAAGAGCTCTTCGAGAGCGCGCACAACCTCGAACGCTTTCGCCATCTCGTTCGGCGACGTGATAGGCAGGGCGTTTGTCGGCTGTACATGTAGAGTCGGAACATGGGGCTGGGAAGGAGGCAGGCGCATGCCGGTACCGGTGCCGCTGAAAGACTGCGGTTCGGGTCCGGAGTTGCTCGGCCCGGCGAGATTCGCGTTTGGCGCGTACTCGTGTCGCATTTGTTCGGGAATAGCGCTCGCAACATGCGGCGCCGCGTCGTACTCTTGCGCGCCGTCGTTGTTGGCCAGGGTTTGTACGTACGCCGCGAGAAACTCTTCGAGCTCGACACGTCGTTCGCTGCCGATGGGTCGCAACCGGTCAGTCGCGCATCCGTTGTGAGTGGGCAGCAATATGGACTAACGCAGGGAGTCCGTCGAAGAAGCGAATCTCGAAAAGCCGGTTGCGCTTGAGGTCGAGTGGAACGGCTCCGGCTTCGTACCGCTTCAGCCTCTCGCGCATCATGCGATCTGTCGGGTGAGGTTAGCGGCAGGTCAGTTTCGCTCAGTTGAAGCCTCCATGCGAGCGAGTCCAGCTTACTTTGCTCGGCGAGCTCGTCGACGACCCCGCGAAAGGTCGCTTCCGCCACCGTCTTGCACCGACGACTGCCCGCCTTGGCGGGACTCATCGCCCCGATCTGCCGCAAGTCTCCCGAGCTGAGTCCGAGATCCGTTGCCCGGGTATCACTCGTCGTGTCCCCAGTGTGTTCGACGCGGCGGTCGAACGAGTCGAGTCCGGAGATGTTGGGGTTGTCGGGGTCCGAATCTGAGTGAACGGAGATTCCGAGCGCGCCGATTCGTCGCGCTCGAGGCGGAACGGCTCCTGGACGGTGATTGGGTCCGAGGGGTGATCCTGGCCAGGCGAACGCGCGCCGGCGTTTGGCCTCGCGCCGGTCGTCGCCGTCTTCACGATCGGACGTGTCGAGCGATGATGACGAGGTGGCGCTCGAGAGGAGCACTTCGGCGCTCGAGGGCGGGCGGTGATGCCGATGCATCTCCGTAGCCGGGTAGGGATACATGGCGGTGCCGGGCGGACCGAACGAGGGCACGTCGGCGAGGTTCCCTGCGCTGTCCTCTCCCGTTGTCGGCGAGTCGTCGGCCTCGCCGTCCTCGTCCTCGACGTCCGTCTCGTTCCCTGCGCCTTCTCCACTGTCTCGTCGGAGCTTGAGACTCGCCTTGGAACTGCTCCGGCTGCTCGCCTCTGCGTCCTCGCTTTTCCGCCTCGACGGCATCGAATCTCTGCTGGATCGCAGCGGATTGACCTTCTCTTGTCCGTCTCGCGGCCCTGCGCCCTCTGGTACGACAGCACCTGTTGCACTAGGGTCCTGACATGCTTGCCCGCCTGTTGCCCGCCCTGCAGGCGGCTCGGTGATGTCCGAGGCGGGGGCGACAAAATTCTGACGTCGCGGGCTGAGCGGTGCTGGTTGCGGCCGGGTGCTGTCTGTCGTCGGAACTGGAGCAGCGTTGGCTGCGAGCGTCATCCGGGACCGGTGTGCGCTTCGTGTATAGGCTGCGCGTGGAAAGAGTCCAGCTTGTAGTCGTGGTGAGTAGGACAAGGCGGCGAGTCCGTTTTGTGAATCATCGACGTTGCCGGCTGGTTTTGGTGATCTGCGAACGATCAAATCCTTGAATTGGAACGCGCGAGCGAAGTTCTTGCTCGATCATGGTTCGGCCGCGCCGAATGCCGCTCGGATCCTCGGCTCTGCGGCCGGTCGCCATCTTATCAAGATCGCGATCGGCTTTCGTCTTGGCTTTCAGCTTCTCTCACTCGCACGTCTATCCTTGCTTGCTGTACGCGCCGATTGCTTGGGCGACATCGAGCTCGTTACGCCAACGAGAGAGCCACCCACGCATGAGTTGCACGACGAATTCGCCACTTGCGGCCAGCAGCGAAAAGATCTTCCCTGATCCAGTACCCGGACGTCGCACGACCGAAAAGAAAAAGAAGCGGGGGCCGACCATATCTCTGCACAGCTCGCGCGGCTCGATACGCAAGCACGACGTGTGCATTGCAGGCCTCGCGATGCATACTATATATCTGCGCCGATGTCAACCAGCTTCTCAAGGAGAAGGGTGTTCGAGGCCCTCGAATCTTTATGCGGCCGAGCAAGGCCGAGACTAGACTTGACTGTGCGACGAGCTCTGGTACTCTGGCTATCGCAATTTATTAGGCTACACACGAGCTCTAGGGAAGAGCCGCGGCCCTGTGCGGCGGGAATGAAATCAATTGCCGGAGACCGATACATACCTGATAGACATCGCCATCGGCGCGGCCAGCGCTAGCCGAGTTTGCCCGTCCTTGCTGAAGCTTACGGTACAGAAGCTCCAGCGGTACATGAGTTGTACAAGGTTTCCGGCCACGAATATGTGGAGCAAAGAGACTCGAGATCACGTCGAGCATATGGTCACGGTTGCACGCAAGACTGTCTCCGCACATGATTAATACACGACCCGGGGCTGGTCGAAAGGTTCGGCACGCGCAACACAAGAGGGTAATCGGAGTAAAGTACAGTACCCATCGAAGGAGTTGAAGTGGGGCCCGAAAAGACCGACAGACGGCGCTCGTAATTTCTTTACATCGGAAGGAGTTCGTCGCCACCGAGATTCGCCATCGGGTCGTCGAATCGCTGTTCTCGACTCCGTCGGTATTCCTCTGCAGGGTGGTGTCGTAGCGCGAGAGGAGAGGAAAGGGGAAAAGACAAGACGTGAGAGGGGTCAGTGACGTGTTCCTTTGCGGCGGTGGCGAATCTTGTTTGCTCCGTTTCCATCGAGGGCTCAAGCCCAAAGCCCGATGGATATGTCATATATGTGCTTGTAAGGTTGAAGGCTCGCGGGATTGGGGAAAAGCATCCCTGGCGACAGGGTGTCGCCGAGCCGATGCCTTCTCGATAGATTGGACCAGGAGGAGGTGGTGGCGAATCCGAATTGCTTGCTGCGGGTGGCGAGGCGAGACCGGACAAGGCTCACGACGGCCTCGCGACGGAGGAGTGTCGTGCGCAGTACCCATAGCATGGGGCGGGGGGGAGGGTGGCTGGGTAACAAGAGGCGACGACGGCCAAGAGCGAGCGAAACCGAGATGCTCCGAGGCTTGCGCCTGACCACGAAGCTCGAACGGGACAGGAAGCAAGAGCCGGGAAACGAGGGGGATCTGAGGAAAGACTCACCCATCTCCTTCTCCGTCACGCCCGTAAAGTCCTTCTCGGCGGCGGCGTCTTTGTCCCCGCGGTCCGTTCGAGACTTTTTCGCACCACCCCCTTCCTCGCCGTCGGTAGCCGTCGCTTTCCGTTTCTTCCGCTCTTCGTCGTCCTTCTCTTGCTTGAGTTGCATGAGACTCTTGGTCGAGTCTGCGGCGGCGGTTGAAGAGGAGGAGGAGGAAGTGGCGGTCGTGGAAGGGAGGGCGAGCAGGTTGGCGCCAGACGCTTCGGCCTCGGCGGCTTCGATACCCGCTTGACCAGCTGCAAAAAAAGCGTACGGTAGCAAGGAAAAAAGAGTTTGGGTGTCAGGATCTTGTCTTGGTCGACGCAGAACTCGCGGCGAACATTTTGAAAACGGAGGTAAGGGGAGTGGTGAAAAAGGACAACGGGCAACGTACCGCAGTAGGAACCCTTGATGGTCGAGTGGCAGCAAGCGTAACCCCACTGGCCGGTCGTGACTTGGTACCACGAACCCCACACCGACTTGTGGTTGCCGGGATAGACTGCGGGGGGGGGGGGGCGAAAGCAACAACATCGGGGGGTCAGTTTTTGGTCGTCTTCCACGTGGAAGACGCTCCAGAGAGAGAGGGGGGACGCACCGTCCTCTTCGTACTTGGATTTGGCTTTCGCGCGCTCGATACCCTTGATGACTTTACCCCTCCGGTCATACTCGACATAGTTCTCCGTCTGACCGACCCTCAACTCTTTCGGCACCGACTGGAGGTACTCTTCTCCTCCATACTTGTCGAGGATCGAAGCGGCACTCTTGCCCTTGAGGACATCCTTTTGTTCGAGGAACTCTTTGTGCATCAGGGCGGCCGCGGTCGGGTTCGATTGCGCGTGGACGTTGTGCCCGCGTTGTTCGGATTGCCACGCAAAGAGTTGCAGTTTTTGGACCTGGGTCGCGTCGCCCGAGCCGCGCGCGAAGTTGTCGCCGGCAAAGGGGGCCTGTGAGGGCGGGCGGGCGGTCAGCGACGGCGGCGAAAGAGGGGTGCTCGACTCTTCCCCCCTCCTCCGAGGAGCAAAAGGGGGCAAGAGAGAAGGAAGGAAGGAACGAAGGAAGGATACGCACCTCCTCGAGGGGGATGTCGGCGTTCGGAGCCTCTCGCATCGAACGCGTCTTGGGATCATAGTACGCCGACCCCAAATCGAGGTTCATCAAGTACTTTGCCGTGTCTTCTCGGATGCGCAGGTTCCGAACCGTGACGCGCGTCTTGGTGTCGAGTTTCTGACCGGCGACGTCGGCCGCTTCGGCGTACTTGTCCTCGTCGGCGTCGTCCTGGTCCGACTCGTCCGACGAACCAAACTCGTCCGACCCGTCGTCGTCTTGCTCTTCCTCTTCTTCTTTCCCCTTGCCCTTGCCCTTGCCCTTTCCGCCTTTGCCCTTGCCCTTGCCCTTGCCCTTGCCCTTGTTGGCGAGTTTGGCGACCTCTTTGCTGTTGGCCTGCGCGGTCCCTTTATCGATCGCCTCCTCGCGCAATTTCCTCCTCGCGGCCTCGAGCGCGTCATACTCTTCAATGACTTTGGCGTGCGCCTTGGGGTCGTACCCGTCCCACCGATCGCGCTTGACGTCATAGTCCCCTTGCCCCTGCAAGCCGTTGAGGTACTTGGACGAGTCGTGGACGACCTCGTCCGGCGCAATGTCGCGGTGGGTGTATTTGGCGCCGACCTTGCGGGGCCGTTCGAGGCAGTCTTTCGCCGTGTGGGTCATGGCGCCGCAGTTGGTGCACGCTCCCGGGCGGTACTTTTTCGCGGCGGGGCCTGCCTTTGCGCCTCGTTCGAACCTGCTCTCGAGTTTGCTCGGGTCGTGGTTGTAGGCGGGTACGCTCTTGTGGTGCTTCAACGAGGCGCCGGTGGTGGCGTCGGTTTGCGACTTGAGGTACCACGGCGCGTTGGCCATAAAGGCGGGGATGTGCGGGTTGATGGGTTTGCCTTCCTCATCGAGGGCGGGGGCGGCGGTGCCGGCTTTGCGGGCTTCCTCGAGCGCTTTCTGTTTGCGGCTGCGGGCGGGGCGGGGTTCAGGGTGTCAGCGCGTGTGTTGTGTGAGGGGGGAGTGGCGGTGATGAGGGAGAGAGAGAGAGGCGTACAATTCCTCGCGCGATACTTTGCCTGTTGAGGGGAGTGTTAGTGCATATCTCTCAGTCTGCTGTGCTGCTGTAGACACTCACCCGACATGGCTGCGTTGGTAGTGAGTGAGTGAGTGAGATCGACGAGAGAGAGCAAGAGCAACTCGTCCTCATCCTCCTCATCCTCCGCGTCGTGCGAGATGTCGACTCCGCAGCCTCCAGCGCCTGGCGTGTCGAACCCGGACGCCAACTACCGCGCCATCCTCGACTACCTCGCGAAACGCGGTCACCACAAGGCCGCCCTCGCTCTCCAGTCCGACCTCGACGGCGCAACTCCCCAGCCCCAGCCCCAGGGACAGGGACAGGGCAAGGCAGTCGGATTGGAAGACTTTGCAGAGAGGAATGCTCCGAGTGCTCCCAGGGCAGCGGCGGCTGCTGCTCCGCCCACCGCGGGAGGAGGAGGACGCCGCAGGATGGACCAGAGTGTCGCGCCGGGCCAGATGCTCGCAGACCCGCCGAGCTGGGAACGAGGCTACCAGGGACTGCGCACCTTTGTCGAAAACTCGCTCGACATCCACCGCCCCGAACTGAGCCCCCTCCTGCTCCCCCTCTTTGTCCACTCGTACCTCGACCTCGTCCTCATCGGCTGCAGAGACGCCGCCGACCACTTCCTGAAACGCTTCGCTCCCGATCACGACGCCCAGTACCCGACTCTGGTACGCTGGCTCGCGAGCTTGAGGAACCCGACCCACGTCGCAGAGAACGAGACGGCGAAACGGTGGAGGTCGGAACGGTACCATGTCCGCTTGAGCGAGCGAGGGTGGGGACTCTTGCTCGGGTGGTTGCAGGGGGGTGGACTCGCTGGCAGCACAGAAGGGACAGAGGGGCGCGGACGAGACCGCGTCCTCGCCATCATCAACGAGCGCGTCAAAGTAGACGGTGCGTTCCTCTCTCTCTCTCTCTCTCTTCCCACATGCACGCCCGCCTCGCCCCCGGCTGACTTGTTCGTGTGTGTGCCGACCGACAGCCGTTCCTGGACCACCTCTCGCCTCGACTCTGACCTCTCACGGCCTCGGTACCGACTACTACTCCCTCCAACACAACGGAGCCCCTCCCGCTTCCTCCTCAACCGGACCAACAGCACCCGAACAGCTGAAACTCGGACCTGCGCCGGTCAACCCAGCTCTCGAGAGGGAAGTCAAGCGACGGTTGAAGGATGCTGGAGAGGCGGACGAGGATCGAGGAGAGGACGCGACGATGCGAGACGCGGCTTCTCAGGTGAACGACGACGACGACGACGACGACAAACAAGTCGCGACGGTCGGGGGTCCTTCCCTGGAACCGACCGCCGCCACCGAAGTTACTGGCGGCGCCACCACCACGAGCGCAGACGGCCAGCAACCGGTCCCCTCCTCCTCCTCTACTACGGCCGCCGCCACCACCGCCGCCGTCGACACGTCCGACCTCGTCGCCCCCTTCCCGGCCGACTTGCCCCCTTACCCCTCCACCTTCCGCACCCTCGACGTCCAGCGCGAGGTCGAACTCGTCCGCGAAGCGCGGAAACGGATCCGACTCGGCGCCGAGGCGTATGCCCCCGAACCGCCGTTGGTCCCCACCACCACCACCACTGCTACTCCCTCTTCTGCTGGTGGTGGGAACAAGGGGGGAGCGTTGGGCGTTTCGATGCTCGGAGGAGGAGGAGGAGGCAGAAGGAATGGCGCGAATACCGCCGCCGATGAGAGGGAGGATCGGAGAAAGGGGATCGGGAAACCGAGCGTGTGCTTGTTTACACTGCATGATACCGGTGACAGGTGCGTCTCTTATCAGCTTTTGTTTCCGCCTCGACCTTTTGTTGAGCGGAGGCCGGATGGATGGATGGGCGAGGTGTTGGCCCCCTCCCGTGGTTGATCCCTTTACAGTCGACTGACCCGTCTTACCATTCCCTCCCCTCTCTCTCTCTCTCGTGGCTTCCACCACCCTCTTTCTCTCTCGCAATGGAACGTCTCCCGCCACCCGCGCAACACAGCCTCTCGACCGTCTCGTTCTCCGAGGACTCGACCATCATGGCGACGGGTTTCACCGAGTCGTACATCCGCCTGTGGAGCTTGAACGGGAAAGGGCTCCGGGCTCTGCGGACTGATTTGACGGGCGACGAAGTCAACAAGACGACCGATGGTGCGCTCCTTTTTTTTTCCCTTGTCCCCTCTCGTTCGGTTCTTGTTGCGCAGAGATGACGGCAAGTGGGACTGACTTTTGAATCTGTCTTTTTTTTTTTCCCCGGTAGCCGACGGCATCTCGAAGCTTTACGAGCCCGAAGCGCCGCATACGCGCAAACTGATCGCCCACTCTGGTCCCGTCTACTCGCTCTCGTTCGACCCCGTCCCCGGTCCCGCCAGCCCGCCGCGGTACCTCCTCTCGTCCTCGGCAGACTGCACCGTCCGGCTGTGGTCCCTCGAGACGTACACCAACTTGGTCGTCTATCGCGGGCATCGCGAACCGGTCTGGGCGGTCGAGTGGGGGCCGAGAGGGGTTTACTTTGCGACGGCGAGTAGGGATCGGACGGCGCGGTTGTGGATTACGGACAAGATCAATGCGGTCAGGATCTTTGCGGGTCATCTCAGCGACGTCAATGTGAGCCCGCTGTTGCCCGTTTCTTCTCCTTGGTTGTCGTGCCTCTTCAAGAGAGAAAGCGCTGACGATCATCACCTTCGAACATGCCGCGGGATAGTGCCTCTCGTTCCACCCCAACTCGTTGTACCTCGCGACCGGTTCTTCGGACCGGACTTGCCGGCTGTGGGACGTCCAAAAAGGTCACTGCGTCCGCGTCTTTATCGGCCACCGCGCCGCCGTCCAGGTCGTCAAAGTCTCCCCCGACGGGAGGTACCTCGCCTCGGCCGGCGATGACGGCTTGATCCTCCTCTGGTCGCTCGCGACCGGTCAACGGGTCAAGACGTTTTGGGGGCACCCCGAGGGGGCGACGATCCAGAGCCTGAGTTGGTCGTGCGAGAGTACGGTGCTCGTTTCGGGAGGGTCGGACGAGACGGTGCGGGTTTGGGATGTCGTCACGCCGCCGTCGAGTTGGTCGGCAGCAGACGGGAACGGGCCGGACGGCGGCGGGGTCATCGGCTCGCTGTCGTCGTTGTCGACCGGGGGCGTGGGGAGTGTAGGAGCAGGGGTCAAGGGAGAAGCCGCTCCTGGTGGCGGAGACGGCGCTGCGACGGGAGGAGGAGGAGGAGCGGTCTCGCGCCGGATCTCGACCGCCTTGCCGAGACCGGGCGCGGGGTCCAAGGGCAAAGATGGCAAGGACGCGGACGGCTCTCGAGGCGATAAAGGGCTCGGACTCGTGCCGCGTGCTCAAGCAGGTTATGGACCTTGGTGCGCCGCCTTCCCTCTCCCCCCCCCCCCCCCCCCACCCCTTCCGCCTTTTCCCTTCCCGGGATTGTGCTCTCTTGCGCTCGTCACAAGATCGCCTGTCGGCTGACCCCTTTCTCCTGATATGGGCGTGAACCAACAGCCCCGACTTGCTCGCGACTTTGGCGACCAAGCGCACGCCCGTCGTCGAAGTCAAGTTTACGCCGCGGAATCTGTGCCTCGCGGCGGGCCCGATGCGAGAGGCGGAATCATGAGGGGGTCTTGAGTCTATAAGAGCGTATGTGTACAGATTTTGACTATGTCAAGGGACGTCGCTTTTCGAGGTACGGTCCTGGCCCTGAGCTCCAGCTGTGGCTGCGCTTTTCGACTTCTCGAGCCTCGGAGCTCGAGCGATGAGAGCGCCTCAGAGCTCATTCAGTAAGCAATGTAACGAAGAGCCTCTTCTCCGGCCGCAGTCGTCTCTACAGAGAGCTGGAAAGAATGGCTTGAACTCGAAGTATGTACTTACTGGGCTTACTAATCTTGCAACTTCGGATTTCAAAAAAGGACCTCGGCACCGTTGATAAGATCTACAACGGAGCCCCAACCCGAAAGAGGCCTCGAACCTTAATGTCTCACAAAATTAAGCGGGTTTCTCTCCTTGCCCCGCGCTCACTTCGTCCGTCTCGGACTTCATAAAGCAGTGCTTGCTCTACACACACTGCTCAGCGAGCGCCACAGCTAGCGACCAGTCTGCGCCGGGCGGGCAGGGCTGCCACCGAACGAGCAGAGACGACATTCTGTGACTTTGACCCTTTCAACCCCGCGTTGCTGCTCTCCCGGCCGACCACAGTTCTCCGTCCGCCTGTCGACGGATCCGCTCAATTCCACTACTACGACTACCACTGGGAGCTCGACGGCGACTCGGACGCGCAGCCTCGTCGAGATCCGCAAGCGGCAGCAGCACCGCCCGCAGACAACAACCTTGTCCACGCCGACCATTGAAGCCGCTCCTTTGGCGCCATCCTCGGCGTGGAACATCAAGTGTGCACGAGGAGCTTGTGTGGACCACGTGAGCTCCCATCCATGTGACCGAGGTACTGCAATCGCTTCGCAGCTGATCCCCCTTCCACCGCAGCAGCAGCGTCTGTTTGCGTCCACCCCGTCTTTGACGAAGATGGCTACAGCCGACCACATCGATCCGAGCGAGACGGAAGCCCACAGGGAGACGGGTGCCGGATCCCGCCCATTGTCGCCGACGTTGGTCGCCTCGCTCCGACTCGACCTCGCCTGGCTCGATTCGCGCCGTTCACCCGCGTCCGGCACTTCGACCGCCTCGGAGCCAGATCACTCTACTTCGGGATCATTGTACCACCAGAAGAGGAGGCAGTCGATCCCGCCGAGTGACGGCACGTCTTCGCCGACGCTCGCGTCTCGTCGAATCCAGGCGGCGGCCAGAGGTGGTGGCGGCGGCGAGCGGCCGCCCCTCTTTCGGAGACGGAGCAAGAGTCTCGACGACGTTACAGCCCCGGAGATGGATCGATCGTTGACAAGTTTCGGTCCGGTTCAGCACCCGTCCGGACTGCGACTCGTCTGCGTTCCGAACAAACCGGTCGGCACTTCGGGCTCCGCCGCCGCCGCGACCGCACCTCCTCTTTCGGCCATCAGCCTCGACGGTTCGCTCGCCAGCTTGATCTCGTCTTCCACCAACACGACAATGACGCCCAATGCCAAATCGTCCCGGCCGCGTACGTCGCGGATGAACGGAGCTGGCGGAGAACACGGCGAACGCGACGACCGCCTGGCCCAGTGGGTCGAGTCGTCGTCCGTCTCTACTGCGTCGTCGACTGCGAAACCTCAGACTTTGACGCCGCATCGGGCATCGAGGTCGACTCGCGCTGCCAGCCCCGGTCACGTGCCGATGCCGCCCGCGCCTCACAGCTATGCACCCGTGCTCCCGTCCCCGCTGTCGACTTGCTCCTACACTTCGGCGGACGACGACGACGCTCGCAACGGCGAAAGCGAGAGTCCAGATACGGCGCCGCGCGGATTCCCGTTCCCGTTGACTCCTTCGCGGATCTCTCCTTCGGCTCAAGAACCGGAAGACAACACCTTGTGCGGCTCCGATGCGAATCCGAGACGGCCGACACTGGAAGCAAGAGAGTCGGCAGGGACGACGTCGTCGCTCGGGACCGAGGTGGACACCCCTCAGCCTGCGACGTCGCCAAATGGAGGCCACGCGGTCGCTTCGCCGCTGCCCGGCGCGTTCACCAGCACTCGCACGAACAACACTCTCGCTTCCACTTCGTATGTCAACCTCCCCTCTGCCTCCGACGCGCCCATGTCCACCTCGTCATCGCCCATCTTCCCGTCCGGATCTTCGTCGTTCTCGTTCCCGGACGCAAACGCGTACGGACGCCGACCCTCGGTCGCTTCGACTTCGTCCGCCTCGGCCGCCGCAAGGAGTCACGGCGCACCGCTCACTCCTCCCGACTCGCTCTCGACCGCGCCGTTCTTGTTCGGCGCTTCGGCGGCAGAAATGGCGTGGCATGAGGTGCTCGGAGCGAGATACGGTGCTGGGACCAGCGTCGGCAGCGGCAGCGCTGGCAGTGGTGGCGGAAGCCATGCGCTTGGTCACATGCGGAGGAAGACGGACGACTCCCCCATGAGTGCTGTTGGGGGACTCGTCGCGGCTGCAACCGTCGCGAGCCAATCACCTGGATCGGCTGCGTCGCCTTCGAGTGGACGTAACGGGAACCGTGATACCTCGGGTCCAGCGGATCGTCAAGCTGGGGGAGGAGCTGGCGCGGGCGCGACGAGTGCTGAACGCGTATGGAGTGGTAACGAGTTGATGGGGTGCGCGGCGGGGGGCGGGTACGCCGCGATGACGCATGAGAATCTCACGGGGTTGCTCGACCGGCATGTCTCGGGCGTGCCGTTCGATCCGGACCAGGACAAGTCGGTCCAACTCGTCGAATACGGAGCGCTCAATTCTAGATCGAGCTCGCTTGTCCGCCCGGTTCTCGAACACTTCGCAGAACGCGAACTCGCTGCGCTGCGTGCTGAGCTGACTGCTCAGCATGCGGATGACTCGTCATCCGCCGCCGCCGCCGTCGCCCCAGGCATCACTCGACGTACTTCGGACTCGTCAAATCCGGAATTGGACGAGCTGGTCTCGTTCCAAGTCACGCACGTCGACCGTCCGACGGCCGACTTCCGCTGCCTCGCCGACTCGCTCGAACACGATCCGCAATCGTACCTGCGACCTCGTCCACGCCGACCGAGCGAACCGGCGCCGGAGGGCGATTTCCAGCTCGAAGGGAGGGTGTTTTCGGCCTTTGCGGCGAGACCCTTTGGGGTCAAAGCGGTGCCGCGCAAGAGTGTCAGCGTCGGTTGGTCGGTGATGAGTCTGCACTGGCCCGCGACGGATCGCAGGTAAGCGTGGTCTTTGAACGCGCCGATCTCGGTTTTCGCCTTGCTCACCATGATCCCTTTCGTAGGTACCGCGTCGCACCGGCTACGCTCGCCCATGGAGAGCTCATGTCGTTCCTTTCGGCGCGTGCGAGCGAGTTCAAGCCCGGCGGGGTGCTCGCTCTCGCTTACCTCGCCCGAACGGAAGAGGCCGCCCTCGCCGCCTCTGCTACCACCTCTTCGCCCTCGATGCAGTCCGTTGCCGCTTCGACGCCTTCACCCTCCGGAACGTCGGGCAGCAGTCCCTCCTCGAAAGGAAGTTCGGTCATGAGGGGGGCCAAGGCGGACGTCTGGACTTACATGACGCGGTTGCTCGGCAAGGCTATCCAGAGGCTCGTCAGTACGGGTCTGCTCAAGCCTCAAGTCGCGCGACAGTTGCTCGGTACGTCACATCAAGGGCATGCTGCGCCCTGAGCTACTACGGCCCGGGCTGACTCTTGAGTCTCCCCTCTTGCAGCGCTTCCGCTCCATCCTCGCACTCCTCGTCAAACGGGCGCTTGCTTGCGCGCCTCGGCCCACTCGTGGGACGTCCTCGAGTCCGAGATGGTCACGCTCTCGCACCCGGCGTGGAAGGGCGTCGAGCACGGTACCATCAGCATCGAAAGCTGGGCGGATCACACCATCCAGGTACGCCGAGCTGCGAGGAGGGCGACCTTTTGAAAAGCTCGCTCAGCTGCTAATCCACCGTTTATTGATGTCCTCCTGCCAACAGATGCTCAGGATCTTCTGGGAGGACGAGATGCGGACCATCCTCCGCGACGTGCTCGGATCTCGCGGCGCCTGCGAATGGGTCCTCGACTGCCTCTGGACTGTCGCCAAGGTATGCTCCTTCCTCCGGGTCGTTTCCTGCAAAGTGTTCCAGCCGAAAGTTGACGCGAGATCACTCGACCTGCAGGAAAAGATCGAAGAGCAACCGCCCCAGCCTCTCGACCTCGAAGTCCAGTTCGTCGCTCTTCGGCGTCGATCGTCTTCGACCAGCTCTCGGGATGTCACTCCGTCGGCGTCGACAGACATCGCCGCCGCTTAACGCCCGCGCATCACTCCTCGACAAGCGCGTTCTGTTTCGTTAGTTCCTCCCCGCTTTTCTGGGTTACTCTCTCTCTCTCTCTCTGTCTCTCTCTGCTTGCGGATGTTTGGTTTTCTCTGGGGCTTGTTTCTCTCTACTCGTGATTCGTGGATGTTGGGGCGTCTTTCTCTCTCTCTCTGTCCTCGCATGTTTCTGGTACCTGTACCTCTCGCGGTGGCATACTCCGCCTTGCAATCACTTCTTCTCGCTTTTCCGCATGAGTTGTTCGCCGCCCCGAACGAAAGAGCTCCTCTGCGATCCCCGAGTGAGGGAGGATCGAGTGAATCGGGAAGATGGAGAAGAAAACAAAAAAGAACCGGGCGTCCAGCGCCGTTCTCGCCTCGTTTCAGGTGTCATCTCGAACGTACAGAACTAATGGGGGATGGGATGTGAGCTGACCTACATCAGACCAAAGAGTCTCCGTAGCCAGAGAAGGAACCGCTCCCAGAGCGTTCCCTTCCAACCCTCACTGCGCCGGACCGTCGTCCCTCCTCCTTCTCCTTCATCAGGGGCTAGCGCCACTTCCCCATGAATGACTGCACTGAGCTTTTCTTCCCATTCGTCGATCGTCGTCGTCATGCTGCTGCTGCTGACAGCTCGGCGAACGGGAGCGGCGATGAATGAGGGGAAGAGGCGCAGGAGGGCGTAGAGTTCTGGGTTCGTGAGATAGGGCGGGAGGGTAAAGGTTCGGAACTGAGGGGGCACGGCCGGGCCCGGGAGCGTCGCTCGAGGCGATGGTGGAGGTGGTCGTGATCTCCCGAGGGCGGCTAGTGATGATGATGATGGTGGTGCAGTCGAGGGTCTGGGCGAGGGCGATTGGATAGGGATGTGAGGGTAACGAGCTGAAATACCAGTGAAGGCGGAGGCGGTCGTCGATTTCGGGAGGAACGGGGTCGAGGTGGTCGGAGAAGCGAGGTCCGGGTCGGATCCTAACGGGTCGAGCGAACTCGACACCGCCAATGACGAGGACGGGGGCACCACCGTTGAGCATACCTCCAGCTCTTCCTGTTCGTGCTTACCCTCGACGAGAGGAGCCTTATCGTCGAGGAAAGGATCGCTTGGCGCGCGGGTTCGGAGAGTGCTCCCGCGGTGAGGTGGCACGGGAGGGGGCGGTCCTTCTCCTCCTCCTCCTCCTCCTCCTCCTCCTCCGCCGGACGGCCGCTCGAACGCGACAGGAGCCCTCGTCGAATTGAAGCGAGAAAGAGGTTGTCTAGAAGGCTGGAAAGTTTCGCCTGGAGGCGGAGCGGCGGCAGAGGAGGACAGGTCCGAAAAGGCGGCAGAGAGCCGGGAAGTGTAGGTCGAATCGGCATAGGTCGACGCGACCTGCGGGGCCTGGATCCGTTCCGACATGCCGAGGACCTGAATCAAAGCTGCCGTGTCAACAAGGAGTCCTATTGCGCGAGACGAGAGGGAAAAGAGGAGAAGGCGCCAACTCACGCCTTTGAGGAGCTCGACGGCGTCTCGCGACCAAGTTTCCCCGCTCCCGGCTTCGGTCAAGACGGCGACGTCGACTGTCCACTCTACGCATCTGTTGCGGTCCCCGCGAGTCTGCAACCAGAGCATGGCATACAGGCCGCGCAAAAAGGGGTGCGGGCCGGGCATGATATTCGCTTCGTGGCAGTTTGTGGAGAGGAAAGCCTCGAAGCGGTCGGCGCGGAGGCGGCGAGCCTGAGGGGATCGCATCGCTGCAACAGAAGGGTCCGAATGTTGTGCTGAGACGCCGATCGCGCTTTTGACGATGGAAGCGGGTTCGACCTCGGCGAGGAGGTGTTCGACTTGTGCGCGTCGGCGGATCTCCTCGTCGCGATGATACGCGCTCCTGACGTCGGCCATGATGCGAGCGTACATGGTGCGGTCTTGGGCTGGGAGGCGGGACAGGACTTGGTCGACTTGGCGAGCCGAGGTGGGATCTTTGTCGTAGTAGAGGCGGTGGCACACTTGGCGGAACGAGGTCAAGTCGTCGTCGTTGTCCTCGTACTCGGCTGCGGCGGCGGGGTGCCGGCGTCCGAGGGCCGGACTCGCAGCAGCAGTCGGAGCGGACATGGAGATCCGAGGGGACGAGCAGCAAGGCGTGCGGACAGGCAAGTAGTAGTAGCTCGTCGAGTCGATCGGGCGGCGGAGAGTTTTTGAATGCTGTCGGGATGCGCTGGGTCACCGCTCTGGCAGCACAACAGACCGAGTCGTCTCCTGGCTCTCTCTCTCTTCTCGTGCTGTGATGCCGTGAACCGGACGAGAGGCGAGAGGCGAGCCTGCGACGAGGTCGAGGCGGTGCACCACAATTTTGCACCGCCACCGCCGCGTAGCACGGCCGAACACATATTCGGAATAGTCGGACGCTTCCACCTCGAGCTCTCGCTACGCCAACCCATGTCATGACTATGCATAGGGTGGGCTCCTTTGCGCCTAGATCAACGAGTCCGACAGCAGCGAGCGAGCGGGCGAACCCCCCCCGCCTTGCGGCTACGCTCAATCAAACGGAATCCTCCGAACCGCGCCTCCTCCGCCTCCCCCAGGGATTCCACCCAAGTGGTTGACCCCTCCTGCCTGCGCCTCTTGCGACGCGGCAAAGATGGCCGGGACCTTGATCCCGCAACAATCCTCAAACTGCGCCTCGCCACGGACGTGCAAATGCCCGTGCTCGTCCACATGCACGTCCGGGTCCTCCTCCTCTGCCTTTTCGTCTCGCTCGCCCTCGCCGGGGGGAGGGAAGGGCAACAGCGAGCCAAAGTAGAAATGTTGGGCGACGGGGAGTTTGTCGAGCACTTCGGCGCGGTACATCTTGAGCATGCCCGAGTTGACTTTGGCCCACGTCTTGACGCCCGAGATGTCGTCCAACATGGGGGAATGCCACCGCAGCGAGGCCGTCTTGATCTGTCGCGGTGATGCGCGGGGGCGAGAGGGCGGCGAGGGGAAAACAAAAGCAGAGAAGAGGTCAGATTCGCCTGGCTCTCTGCTGCGCTGCAACGCACCGCAAGAGAGAGGAGGGGAGGGGAGACGGACCGAGTTGATGTACCGGATGTAGGCGAGGTACATGTAGTCTTTCGAAAACTCTTCGAGGATCTCGTCGTCGTGGATACATTTCGGCCTCAAGTGCTTGTGCGTGCTCAGTTGCGCCGAGCCAAAGACTGCCAGGGATGTCGCGTCAGTGTACCGTGCGTTTGCAAAAGACTGGGAGAAAGGGGGGGGAGGCAAAGAGAGTTATCACTGACTAAAGACGGCAAAGTGGTAGTCGTCGAGGCCTTGCGCGCCGTGCGACCCTGCTGGCTCGAGCCAGTACCCCGTCTGCAGCAACCGACAGATCCGCATGTACCTGACGCGCAGTTTGCGAGTCTGTCAGGCTTCTTCTTCTTCTCGCCGAGTCGTTTGAAGGGGAGGAACGCAACTGCCAAAAGACTTTGATGACGACTGCGGTGCGGTCGGTCTCGTTCAAGACGCCGAGTTTTTCGAGGCAGAGACTGTGTGTGTGTGTGTGTGTGTGTGTGTGCCCGTCAGTAACCCCTCGAGTGTTGACAGACAAGGGACCACTCACAGCCAGCACAAAAAGTTGAGTTCCATTCCCGAGCCATAGTCTACGCGGGTGCGATTCCCCCAGCTCTCTTGCAAGTAGACGCTCAGTTCGGGAACGTACTCGCTGTCGAGGTTGGGCAACCGCTGGTGGTGGAGTTGGTCGACGCGCAGTGCGAGTTTGTCGTAAAAGTCGCGAAAGGCGGGGTTGCCGAACCGCGACTTGCCATTGTCGACGGGCGGCGTGTCGTGGTACAGCTGTTCGATCTCGTCGAGGATTGCGAGCACGGCTCCGGTGGCCTCGCTCGTGTGGACGGCGGGGTCGGTGAGTTTGACGCCGACGACGGCCGAGTTGAGGTTCGAGATGAAGTCGACGACTTGCTCGTGCGTGTCAGAGCGGATCCAGCGGTCGAGGTGCGCACGCGAGACGATCCGCTTGGTCGGAAGCACGGTCATTCCGGGTGCGAGTACGAGTACGAGTACGGGTGCAGGGAGTCGAAGTGGCGATGACAAGTTCGAAGAGTCGCAGCTTCTCTCTCTCTCTTCTCTTTCGCCGTCTGATGTGCTCGGGCAGTCTGTACACATGTCTCGCAGGGATGAAGCTCTGACTGTCCGTGATTTGTCCTTGCACTCGGTTCCCGTCTCAGACTGACCAAACATTCCCTCGCTCGCTCGCTCGGCCGCCCCACCTTCAGGCCGTCGACGGGCTCTTGACGACAGTCAGAACTCAGATCGCAGCTGCCTTGGACGACGGCACGAGTACTACTACGCCCCACCACCCACCCTCCCTCGTCGACAGGCTCAGGCTCGCAGTTCAACCTCCCTCCTCCTCACCACCAGCCGAGACCGCCGCCAACCACGACGGCGACGCACTGCCCAGCTATTCCCGCGCAGACGACATCATCACCGACAGCTCGCTACCTCCCCGTCGCGCACGCCGACTCGAATCCAAAACGGGCAAACTCGTCCTCGATCTGCAAGAACGCTTCGGCCCTGCGGACCGCATCGTCGTCCTCCAACACTTGCCCGACACCCTCCCGACCCTGATCCGAGGGACCTTGACCCTCCGACTCCGAGAACCCGAAACCATCACCCACGTCCGGATCCGACTCAAAGGGATCGTGCGCACGCTGGTCTTCAAGGCGCACGCGTCGGGTCGACACCCCGTCTCGGACGAGGTCTGCTTCCTCGAAGACAGTCACCCCTTGTGGTACCGCACGGACCCTCAAGACGGGAGCGTGCGCCCCCCTCCTCCCGGGAACGCGACTTCTCCGGAAGAAGCCGCCGCGGGGAAACTGCAAGGGACGTTCCCGTTCCCGTTCGTGCTCACCATCCCGGCCAGGTTGACCCACATGCCCCACACCGGTCAACCGTACCAACCGAGACCGATACGACCACCCCCGTCCTTCATGCTCGACGGCAACACGACCTCGTCCGCTTCCTCTTCCTCTTCCTCGGCAGCAAAATCGTTCCCTCCCGCCGCCGCTTTGGGGGGTTTCGAAGGCTCATGCCGGTACTACCTCAAAGTGACGCTCGGCCGCGCCGGACTCTTGAAACTCAACGAGCGCTGGATCGTCCCCATCGTGTTTGTCCCGAGGCAACCCGTCCCCGTCTCCCCCTCCCCGCTCCGAGAACTCGCCCTCGCCTCCTCCGCCTCCGCCTCCGCCTCCGCCCCCGCCCCGGCAACAAAAACTCCCGATTCGAGACAGGACCCGCAAGGGTGGACCGACCCGGGCAAGTATGTCACCCGGACCGCGACGAAAAAGAGTTCTCGGTTCAGCAGGAGCAGCGCGGGGGCGGCGGCGGCGGCTGGATGGGTCAGGTTGGAAGGGAGGGTCCCGAAACCGCAAAAGTTTTCCAAGGCGCACGGAGAGCTGCTCGAGTTTGAGGTGCAGGTAAGTGGTTGGTGGTGCTCTTCCCCCTCGTCGTCAGAAAAGCTGGGTCCCTCCCTCACAAGGCCGGATTTCTCTTTTCGCGTGCGCGTCACAGATCACCTGTGCAGACGCGACCAGTCTCGCGCGCTTCACTCCGGCAACCATCGCCGTCTCGCTCTTGCAACGCACGATCGTATCGGCTCAAGGCATCTGTGAGGCACTTCTCTCTTCTTTTCGACCCCCCGTATGGTCATGACCACGACCACGACGGGCGATTTCACCTGATTACGCTCCCCTCGCTTTTCGCCTCCCTTCCCGATGTAGAATTCTCGAGAGCTGACTTGGTCTCGGAACCCGCCTTTCTCCCCCTCCCCGCCCCAAATCCAGCCAATACGTACGACAGCATCGTTCTCCACGCCAACAGGGTTACGGCCATTGGTGGCCCATCCGGGTATCCTGTGCGAGGAGTCGGCGGAGCCGTCGCGCACGAGATTGTCTACTCGGGCGCGATCAAGCTGGTACGTTCAACCGGACCCTTCCCCTCCCTCTCTCCCTTTCACGCCTCATGGCTGCCCACGGAATTACTCACACACACACATACACACTCTCTCTCTGTGGCTTCTTTTTGGGCGACGCGCGGTGGACAGGCCCCGGCCTTGACGACGTCGTTCCGAGCTCCGAACCTCCAAGTGGCGTACTTGCTCTGCATTACCCTCTAGTGCGTCATCTTGTCCCAAGTCTCTCCAGGTTTGGGGTCGTGACCAAAATCCGCCCGAAATTGACCCACTCACACACTCTCTCGCGTACACCCGCTCGCTCTCAAAAGTCAACCGACGGTCCCGAAATCCAACGGAGTCGTCATCCCCCCTTCCGTCCACCTCTCGTCGCTCGCCATCCCAGTCGAAATTGTCACGACTCCGCCACGAGTGCGCGCCCCGCAGTCGGCATCGTCGTGGTCGGTCCCTCCGCCCGGGAATTCTTCTTCTTCGGCGATCGGTGGTCCGCCTCCTGCTCCTCCTCCTCCAATGTATCCGGCTCCTTCAGGACCACCACCACCACCACCACCACCGAGCCGAACAACGACGACGACGACGATTTCTTCTCCCGCCGGACCCCCATTATCGTCGCCCGCCATCGACCAAGCCGAAGAGAGCCGTCTCGAAGAGCTGTATGGACTCCCGCCGAGCTACTTCGAGGTGGTTGAGAACGAGAGGTCGTCGTCCCCCGCTGCCAGCGGTGGCGGGACTGCTAGCGGCGGCGGCGGCGGCGGCGGCAGCGGATTCTTCGGCCGAAGGGGGGCGCGATGAACCCATCCATTGTACGCCACCGGCGCGCGTCAGACAAGTCAACGCACACCATCGACGCGTGACCACGACTCTCTCTCTCTCTCCCTCGCTTTCCCTTTTGCTTCGCCTTTCACGCGTTACACAAACGGCACTCTGCATGATTCCCATTTCCGTTCGTGCCGGCAGACCCGTCTCTCTCTTTCTGTATCCATCGACTTTGTATGTCTCTCATCTTGTAGCCTCTTCTAGTTGCGGTGTTGAAATGTTGATAATCTTTGTGCATGACGAGTCCCTCCCGAGACTTCATCGCTCGACGACATCCTATTGAAGAGAAAGGGAAAACGATTGGTAGACAACATCGTTCCGGAGGGAGGAAGAGAGAGAGAGAAATGGCAGAATGTGCACACGAATCGGAACAGAAAAAGAGGAAGAACGGGGACAACGGTCGTTGTCGGAGCGGATTGCCGGGTGTTGGGGGAGACAACTGAAAAGTGCCCGCATGGAGCACGTTGCGGCTTCCGATGTGAAGAGGTCAGGCTCGACAGCCTGGCAGACCTCGAGAGAGGGCCGGCGCAAGAGGTCGGGTAGACCTCCTCGGACATTGTGCGCGTGGGACGAGGGATGAGGGCTACTTGAGGACAGCAAATAGTGCGACTCGCGCGCATCATCCGTTTCCGGAGGAAGCGGCGTCGATGACCTTCTTCAGACCCTTCTCGTCAGTCGCTTCGACGCCCCTCGCGCTCGCCTTGAGGCGCAGGTTACGATCAAACGTGACGAGAACCACGGGGGCCGTATCGGACGGGACTTTGCGCTGCTCGGCGATCGCTCGAGGGTTGACGAGCGCGAGCCGGTTCGAGAAATGCTCCTTCTGCCACGACGCGGCGCGGAGGATGACGTCGTCGAGCGAGCGCGCAAAGTCGTGCGACGAGGATGGGTCCGCACCGTCAAAGTCGATCGCCTCGTTGCGGATGGACAGATCCTTGAGGTAGTTGCCGCGACTAGTCTGGATCTTGAGATGGCGCGAATAGCCGCGGACGGCCTGTTCGAGGTAGTCGATCGCTTCGGATGCGGCCACGCCGAGCGGGGTCGAGTTGCGCTTGATCCCGTCGAGTTCGGTGACGACCGCGAGCGGGATGACGATGGTCCAGCATTCGGCGGCGACGAGCTCGCTGAGGAGCGCGATGGACGTGAGGAGGATGTTGGTATCGAACACGAGAACCGTGTAGCCGGGGAAGACGCGTGGAATCGCCGCCGCCGCCTTGCTGCCAAACTTGGCCTTGGAAGCGGCGCCTTTCTGACCGCGCGGCGCACGTGTGGACGCGCGAGCTTGCCGGATGATTGACTTCAGTTGTCGGCGACGTGCCTGACGGACCAAACAAGAAGATGTTAGAGAGCGTGCTGAACCGGCACTGTGGAAATGGGAAAAATCCTCCTCACCTTGAGCGCTTTCACCTCGTCCGAATCGTTCTCGTCTTCAAAGTCGTCTTCGTCGCTCTCGTCGCCATCTGTACCGTCTTCCACGATCGCGTCGATGTTTCTGTCCTCCAGTGCCAACCGGCTGAGGCGTTCGGCTTCGCGCGCCTCTTCGTCCTCGCGGCGCCACCGATCGAGCTTCTGTCTAAGGGCGCCCGAGACTTGGAAGCGCTGGCGCGGATCGACGGCGCGGACATCATAGTCGAAGCCAGGCACGTTGCGAACGAGCCATGCCGCGCAGATGGCGAGTCGACGCCACCTCCCTTCGGAGAGCGCGGTGACTGCAATGTGGAAAGCAGATTGGCCGTCTCCGTCGTCGATGGTGCCAGATCCAGCCGGAGCTGCTGCGCCCCGCAACGTTGTGAGGTCGAAGCGCAAGGCATCCGCCTCGCTCTCGACTCGGATGGTCGTGCCTTCGACGCCTTCAATGGGCGGGGCGACCGCTGCGTCCCCGAACCCGCTCGCCGGAGACGCCGCGTTCGAACGACTGCGAGGTTCGCGCCAGTATCCGCGACCGAAAAGTTGCCGTCCGGCCCACTCCATGCCGCGAAGACAGTGGTCCTCAGGCAGGGGTTTGCCGCCGACGAGCTTGTTCGGCGTCTCGAGGCGGATCTCGACCGGAGGCGAGACGCGGTTGAAGAGGGCGGCGAGGGCGTCCCACGGGATCGAGCGCTCCAAGTGGCGCATGGCGGCGGGGTGGTGCGAAATGTGGCCGAGGAACGTGCACAAGATCGTGACGTACGGATTCGGAACCTCGCTCGTGCCGATGCGGAAAAAGGGCATCTCGAGCACAGTCGACAAGATGGAAAAGGCGAGGCGCTGCGCGAGCTTGAACGGCAGCGGATCATCTTCGGGCTCGGTTGACCCCGCCGGTTGCAGCTGTTTGACGATATCGTCGGCATCGAATCCCAACTCGGATCCGTCGTCTTCGAGGTTGTCCGTGATCGAGGGAGAGGCGACCGAGCCATCGCCATCGCTCCGCTTGACCATCAATGCTTGCGGCGTTGAGCGCGACCTGTCCGCCGGCTGCGCACGGTTCGACTCGTGCCTCCCGTGATGCTTCGAGGCATACCGTTTCGACGACGACGACGGCATTGGCGCTCCAGATGTCGACGCTTCTGCCTTGTCGCCGGTCTCTGGCGTCATGAGTTTGCGCAAGACCCCGTCTTCGGTGCCGTACTGCAAGAGCGCGGCGATGTTGATGATTCCGAGCATGCACCACTCGCGGTCGCCAAATGAAGGAGCATCATCGAGGTGAGTCGTCGTCATCGCGGTGGTGTCGTCTCGCGCCTTGTTGAGCGCCCACCCTTCTTGACGCAGGCGTTCGAGGAACCGCTCGAGGCACTCGTCAAAGTCGTCCAACGAGATCTTGGTGAAGAGCATGCCGTGCAAGTGGACAAAGAGTTCATGCTGGGTGACGTCCGACTGCGTGCGTCGGGCCTGATGCTCCTCCTCAAAGAGCGGCAGGATCGATTCCCGAGCCGACAGGTACGGATGTGCCGTGGTGAGACTGGAGACAATCGAGGGGGGTTCATAGTCGTCAGCGTGACGCATTGCCAAAAGACCATACTCACGGTGTCAGCCAGAACGCACCTCTTCGAGTAGTGATACAGGGCACGCAATTCATCTCCCTTGCTGAGCAGCGCCAGGTGATGCTGCAGTCGACCCGTCCCCGGATTCTCGGCCAACCCGAGCGCGTACCACTCTCGCGCCATCTCCCGCCAGGTCTCTTGCTCCTCCAGATCCCAGTCGTTGAGCGCGGCTTGTCCGATCGAGGCAGCGTCGGCAGGTCGCCGCTGCGGCGGAGGATTACGGTCGGGTGCGGCCGCGTGGACGCCGTCGCCCACATTGATTTCGAGATCGTCAAGGGGGTCAAGACCAGGCGAGGAGGGCGAAGACACCGCGCCGACTGCCTGTGCCGCATGCACTCGCGATGCCAGTCCCGCGACCGCCATCCGGTACCGAGCCAAATCGCCGAGCTGCTCGATCCACGCCGCGCGAAAGACCGCGACGGCCGGGTCTTCAAAGAGCTGCGAGTAGTGTGTGTATGCGAACTGGATAAACTCGATCAGGTGGTCGAGCACGTTGGTGGTGCCCTCGGCGCCGCCGGCGGCAGGAGGAACGGGTGCCGAGATGATGACGGCGTGACGCATCCGTTCGAGCAGTTGATGGAACGCGACTTGCCACAGTCGGGTCGGGATGTTGTACCGCTGCGGCAGCGAATGCAAACCGGCGGGGATGTGCGGGTCGAGCGACATTTGCAGGAACGAGTAGTGGGCTTCCGCAAGCCTGGGGGGCAAGGGAAGGACGTTAGCGGGCTACGAAAAAGCACAAAATGCAGGCTTCTTCTCCGAACTCACTGTTTGTGCGCCTTGGCCAGCTTGACCCAGTACTCGTCGTCATACTTCTTGCCCTGACCTTGAATCTGAACGCCCTCGCTGCCGTTCGCAGGAGTCGCATCCTCTGCCGCGCGCTCCACCTCCTGAGTCGCCTTCCGGTTCTCGTCCTGCAGTTTCTTTTCGAGTTCGAGGATCCCGCGGTAGGCCTTTTTCAACTCGGCCAGAATCGGATGGTCGGGTCGCTTCGACGAGGAGGAGGGGGGAGCGGATGGGCGGGCATCGTGGTGGCCGGAAGCGCCCGTACGGATGCTTGACGCGTCGTCCGCGGCGGCCAAGTTCATGACCGATTCGGTCTGAAGCGTGAACGTCGATCCGGTGAAGCCGGCAGTCGAGGCGTACGCGGGCGGTGGCGGCGCCTGCTGCTGTTGCTGGGAGGCGGAAGAGACGCCAGCGGATGGCCGCGCGACCGCGAACCGCATCGGGTCGTCCTTGCGCGGGTCGAACAACTGTCGATTCTTGCCTCCGCTGCCAGCGGCGCTCATGCCAGCCATTCCAGTGCCGCCGCCGCCTACGGCAGCGACTGATGCTCCCCCTGCGCCTGACGGATCGAGTACGCCTTCGTCATCCGCCACACCATCAGCAGCGTCTGCTCGTCTCCGCCTCCTGCCACCGGTGGCGCCCGAAGATTTCGTCCGCCCGGAGAAATCAGTCCCGAGACTCTCGAGCGACTCGCGACTATCTTTGGCGTCGTACGGCGTCGGGATTCCTCCTCCTCGGTGGAGGGTGCTGGCGGCGGCGGCGGTGGTGGTAGTCGTGCCGGCTCTGCGACCGAGGTCGGCGAGTTGGACGGGTTCGCGTTTCGAGCGGGTGGCGGGAGGCCGTCGATCATCCCCTGCTCTCGAAGACGGGCGAGGTATCGGATTGCCTCGTTCCGGTAACGGCGGCGGTGGAGGGTGCACCGTCGAAGTTGCTGACGAGCCGTGTCGGGTGGATCGGGATGAGCGGCCTTCCCCGGTCTGGGATCGACGGGGTGAAGACGAGCTGCCTCCGCCTGCCGTGTGTCTTTTCGAGGCGGAGGAAGAAGAAGAAGGCATGCTGCCGCCCCTTGGGTCAAACAGACCGCGAGAGGCGGCGGCGGCGGCGGCAGCTGCCGAAGACGACGCTGCTGCTGTTGCTCCGAGATTTGGCTGTCCTGGCGAAGCGAGTTGGCGGTCAAAGTCGGCATCGTACGGCACATGGTGTTGCCGTTCACGATCTCGGTCTCGGTCTCGGTCTCGGTTCTGCTGCCTTGAAGTGCGGTTTGAAGATCCTGCCGCCGGTTGCGACCTGGATGGGGCAGGTGCTGAATACCGACTCGCTTGCTGGTATGCATGACTCGGGTGCGCTTGTCCTCGCTGCTGCTGCTGCAGTTGCGCAGCAGGGTGCCGGGGTGGCGGCGGCGACGGGTGGTGGTGATGACTCGAAGATGGGGGCGGCGGCAAGTCGACAGGCGGCGGCGGCGGCAGGTATCGGTGCTGGTTCGGATCTGGATAGCCGTATGCTGATTGTTCAAAGAACGAGGCAGCGCCAGGCGGCGGCGGCGGCGGACGGCGACTGCGAGACGCAGCACTTGGCGTTCGGTGCGGCAACGACGACGCCGACGACGACGACTTGCGGCCAGAGCGGTGGTACGAGTCCGGCTGCTCAGCTAATGGCACGTCGGCAGGGACGACTGCGTGCTTGTTGCGCCAATTGTCGACGAGAGCGGCGGCGGGACTCATCCCTTCGAGGGTTGCTGTTGCTGCAGGAGGAGCGGCGCGGTCGGCAGTGGTGAGGTTGGGCAGCGCGGCGTACTGCCCCTTGTAATCGTGCTGCACGGCATAGCTGGCTCGTGCGGTGTGCATAGGGTGGAGAACAGTAACAGCAGCACTCAACGCCATCTTCTCCTCCGAAGTCCCAATCCGCGCTTTCTCCGATCCGCGTGCTATCTGATTACGCCGAGAGTAGCTTTCCCCTCGGAGCACCCTCTGCAGCGCGAATCCGAGCAGCAGCTCTCCAAGGACGGGCTCAATCAAAGTCTTTGCAAGTCTTGCTGAAGTGGCTGTAACGGAGAACTGCGTGGGAGCGGCCGTCGACTGCGAACAAGGCCGCATGGCGATCGAGTACAACAGTACAGTACACTCTCTTCGCGGCGGCGATCCAGTGCGGAGCTGATCTTTCTGCTCGCCAAGTTATACGCAGCAGTTGCACGTCTCCGTCCGTCCGCCGATCGAAACACCCCGGCTCGCCTCTGGAGCCCGCCGCACCTGTCCCCCGGAACGCTGTTGGAGAGGTGCACCGACCTGCGAAGTGTCGGTGACGAGTCCGCGAGGTCCGACGGCTGCGCATAGGGTCCGAACGAAGCCAGGCTAGGGGCGGAAGAACGGCGAACGCTGCGAAGAAGCGGCAACCTCCACTCTCGGCGTGTCCCGCGTGCAAGCCTCCCCTCAGCCATCACTGCTTCCGCGTGGATTGCAACTTCCAGCTGACAAGCACACGTTTGGAGGTTGCTACGCTCTAGAACCTCGGCAAACCAGGCGATGGCTACTCAGGCACCGCCATCTGTCGCTCCGTCCGGCGAGGACGTGATCCACCGCTCCGTCGACGTCGAACCGGAACCGCTCGCCTCGGGAGCTCTCGCACTCGAACAAGCGTACGAAGTCGACCTCACCCTCGCAGAAATTCAAAGGGGAAACTATCACAGGGTAAGCCACTCCCTCTCGTGAGTCGTGAGTGCACCGTTGCTGACGAGAGTTGGTTCACAGATCGGACTCCAATTTGCCGACGAGCAATTGCACGACGCGGTCCAGGTCTACAGGGCTCTGAGGGATCGCCTCCCGAAAGAGAAAGAACTCTACGTACTTGCAGACACCACCTACGGAAGGTGAGCTCCTGGTGTTCGCCATGACTTGTCGTCAAAGTGTTGCGTTACTCAAAGTCAACTCCACGCCTGCCCGCCCCGGATAGCTGCTGCGTCGATGAAGTCGCCGCCCAGCACGTCGACGCCGACTTTGTAGTCCACTACGGGCACACTTGTCTCTCTCCGTCAGTCTCCAGTCGTTGCCATCCTCTTCGCCGCCTTCTGCTCTTGGACTCACGGACCTATCCTCCCAGAACCGCCCGATTGCCCGTCTTGTACGTGTTGACCAAGCGCGAAATCGATACCGAACATGCCGCGTCCTCGATCGCGAGCACGAGTCGCGCGAGCCTCGACGAGGAACCACCGAAAGCCATCGTCGTCTTGTACGACGTTGCGTACGCGCACAAATCTCGTGCGTCGCAAAGCGGGGGGTTTCTCCTTTTACCCCCCAAAAAAAAGCATCGAGCTGACACCGTTCGCGCCTTGACGGGAATCACAGACCTCGTGGCAGATGCCCTCCGATCTCAACTCCCCGCGTCGATCCCCGTCGTCCTCTCCCACCTCGACAAGCGAGCCAACCTCCGATCTCATGCTCGCGCATTGGACCCTCCTCCTGATGCTACCAGCGTGCCGCCTTCCGAGTCGGACAAAGCGGAGGGCTTGAATGGAGGCAAGGGGAAAGCGCCCGCGAGGGCGGCACAGGCTGTTGCCGATCAGGAGGAGGAGACTCGACCACGGTCGAGCGGGCAGACCCGGACTCGGACATCAGCAGACGTTCCGTCAGACAACTCAAGAGACGACGACGACGACGAGGATGCCGCTGCTCATGCCGAACCCCTCGGCTTTGATCTCGAGCCTTCGGTCCCCGAACCGCCGACGACCATCCCCAGGTCGAGCGTGCGGTACGACCTCCCGCCCGGGGTCGACTGCGTCGATGACTGCGCACTGGTTTGGATCGGAGGCGAGAGTCTGGCGTTGAATAACGTGCTGCTCACGCATGGACGGTGTCGGGTGGGTTTGTCCTTCTCAGTATTCTCTCTCCACCAGCAAGGGGTTGTTCAGTGGGCGCACGGAAACTCATCTCTTATCCTCCGCCTCCTCTTCCTCTGTGGTGCTGTGCTCATGCAGGTGTGGTCGTATGATCCGGCAACGCGGTCTTCGCGACTCGAGAGCGGCCGGACGAACCGCATGTTGATGCGACGGTACGCGACGGTCGAAAAGGCCAAGGATGCAGATGTGATCGGGATCCTGGTCGGCACGCTCGGAGTCGGTGCGTGTTGCTGCGCTGCTCCGGTTTTGGCTTCCGGCGACACAGTTTGCGCGCGGCTGACAACACCACACCCGCACAGCCGCCTACTTGCCGCTGATCACCCACTTGCGGCAACTGATCGCGTCGCACCAAAAGAAGAGCTACACGGTCGCGGTCGGCAAGCTCAACCCGGCAAAGTTGGCCAACTTTATCGAGGTCGAGTGCTTTGTCCTCGTCGCGTGCCCAGAAAACTCGATGGTCGATTCAAAGGTACGCCCGCGTGTCGGGTTTCTTCCTCCCTCGCCTCTTTTTCTTTGCGCGCGAGGTTTCCTTCGTAGCTGACCCCTTCCACGCACGGGAAATTCGTTTCGTGATCGGCAGGAGTTTTTGCGTCCGATCGTCACCCCGTTCGAGCTCGAACTCGCGTTGACGTCGAAAGCCTGGACCGGCGACTACATCCTCGACTTTGCCCAGCTGCTCGAATCTTCGACGTTTGGACAAGATGCGGGCACGCTGGCGGGGACCCATCGAGGGGCGGATGCTGTTGAGGCGGATGAGGAGGATGAGGACGCGCCCGTATTTTCGAGCGCGACGGGACAGTACCGTCACCCGAAAAAGTATGTCCAGCGCGGGTTCAAGGGTGAGTCTCTCTTTTCTCGTCTGAGCTTGCATGTGCCGTTGCTCACGCGCAGCGACTACAGATGCCGACGAGCTCGCCTCGCAAGCGACCGCGCTCGCGATCCGCGACCAATCTTCTGCCGTCGCTCGCGTGCTTGGTTCCGCAGCAGGTGCGTCAAACTCTCGCGTCCTGCTTACTCTTCGCGGCCCTGCACTGCAGCTGATCCACTCGGCGACTTTGTTTGGTGGTGACTCCCTGCGCAGGCGAATACATGGCCGGTAGGACGTACAAGGGCCTGGAGCCGAGGTACGGCATGGACGCGCCGGCGCAGCTCGAGATGGGCCGTGAGGGCGGCATTGCGCGCGGGTATGGATACGAGCGCGGTGACGCTACAGACGCCGAATCGAAATCGAGTGGCGGCGACAACGACGTCGTGGAGTAGTGTTCCGACGAAATCCCTTTGCGCAAGTTGGACACGTTCGCACGCATCTCATTTCGGAATACTACTTCCCGCCTGGTAGCCAGCCCCTCGAGTATCGTACTGCCCAGAAGGGGCACGGATCATGAGCCTGCAACAAAAAGTGGCGACGATGCGGCGCGGGGCGCGGAAGCAGAAGAAATCGCGCTCTCGCTTCTCTTTTGCACTCTGCAACACGCCAGCACTCGACGATGACGAGCCTGCCTCAGCTGTACAGGTCTACTCTCAGACAGTTTGTCAAGAACGTGAGCTCTCTTACGGTCTGCCTTGTCATTCCTCGCGAAACTGACCGTCATCTCCACTGAACCTCCACTTTTCGTCGCGGCGGCGGTCCCTCCCCAGTCGATCCACCCGCGGGCAGGACGGTCACCGAGCATTCCGCAGCATCTGCGATTGCTGTTTGAGAGCGGGCGGACGATCCAAGCGGGTTCGGCGGACGCGACTCGTTTCGCGCGAGATGTTGAAAACATGGTCGTCTTTCTGCGGTCGAGGAGGATTCACAAGGTGAGGACTTGAGCCACTCTTGACGGCGGTGCCTGGGAATTGCTTGCTGACGGTCAGCTGTCCTATGGTCCTACGCTCCCCACAGGAACTGGTCGACCGGTACAACCCGACGCACGACATGACCCAGGACGAACGCATCAAGGCCACCGCGAACCGCGTCGGCCTCAACACGCCGTCAGAATACGACCCGGCAGCACCGCGGCCAATCCCGAGTGGCGACGCGAGCGTGGAAGGCGAGCAGGAGCAGCAGGGGAGCCTGCAGACCATGTTTGCGCCGCAGCGATAGGAACCGTTTATCTCCATACAAGAGGTGCTCTTGCGGAAAGGCCAGTGTAGCAACACATTTCTGTACTCGACTATGCATTCACCCCCTGCCATAACCCTGTCGGCCCTCGAGTATGTCCGCGCGCCTTTTCTTTCTTCGCCACTGGCCGTTTCCGGAATCTCTGCCTCAGTCTCGCGCGAGCTGCCGTTCTGACACATTCTGGCGAAAGGAAGGCGCTCTCTCTGCATGAGACCCGTGCAGCATCCTCGTGTTGATTGCGGTCGGTTGTAGGATGGCAGCTGGCGCAGGAGTTGACTCCCTCCTCGCGAACAGCTTGATTCGCCACCGCTTCGGAGCAGTCCCACGTGGTCACTATGCTGCTCAAGCAATTCAGACAAAGCGCTCGTGATCAGGATACTTCATATTTCAGCTCTCAGAATGCTGGACATGAGCGGAGAAAAGAAGAAGTCGCCACCGAGGAAAGAAAAGGTGCGTCCGCGAGTGGCGCCATAAGATATCAGAAGTCAGTCTGGTTGACCAGTCGGGCCTAGAAACAACAAGCAGCAAGCGTGTATCTAGTGCGCGGCTTAGACCGCAGGTTCTTCACGCTTTTATCATTCTGAGATCTTTTGAGCTTCGCCGCACGTGTCCATTCGCAGAAGGGAATCCTGCCGGCCGCGCAGAGCGTATAGTCACCTGTCCAGGTGACTTACAACAGCGGTGCAAGCCCTCAAATGCAGAGACAGGTCGTTGGGCATTCGAGTGGCAGCCGAAAGCTTTCGGCCAGCGTGATCCTGATGTCCTTCTTTGGTGCAGTTCCTTCACAGAAACCTGTTTCCGATCTGCTTCGCGTACAGCTGCCGACTTGTCGGGCAGAGAGACGAAGATTGGGAACCCTCCGGGAAATAAACTGCCATCCAGATTTTTTTTTTTTTGTATGGTCCTTGCAAGGCTCGCTGTGCTCATCAGCTACGCAAAACACAATCACAGCCCCATGTAAAAGTGTTGGTTTCGCATGCGTGCATTTTATGCGAGCAGCAGCGTCGAGCTTTCCGGGGCACGTCTTCTGATTCACGGAACACGAAACCGAGCGCTCCGAGTTCTTCTTTGCGAGGATAACGATCGCTCAATTGCAAATGTCACAACGACAAAACGGGGGAAGATGAGAATTCTTCGAAAAGGTAATCTTGCAAGGAAGTTGGGGGGGTGCCATCCAGGAACGGGAAATCAGGTGAGAGAGTTCACAAACACACAGGTATCGAGAGGAAGGCGTTTGCCCTAGAGGATAACGCGGTCGTCGGGCGAACGCGAAGTGGCAGCCTGCGCAGGCGGTGTCGATCTCTCAACGAGGACACTCGACCGCAAGCCCTCGTCGTCTGTCGACTGCAGTTCCCAGTCTTCAGGCTCGCTGAAGCCGTCGTTGTCCAAGTCGTCGTCGTCGTTGTCAGCACGGGATTCGCCAATGACCGAGAACGAGTCGTCAAGCGAGTTGCGAGCGCCACCGCCCGAGGCTGTCCGTACGGCTGTCGTGGCCGAGGCGGATCGACGAAGCCAGGCAGGCGGGGAGGGCGCGACGGTAAACATGGGTGCCGACGTTTGCGAGAGCTGCAGAAGAGAAGGGAGCCTGTGAGCAACAATGCACTGATGATCGAAAGAAAGAAGACAGAGATGCGCGAGCTCTAGCTCACCTCGTGCACTCTGTTGCGAAAGTCGAGCCAGTCGGAGTCGGTCTCGACGACAAAACCGATGAGCATGCTCGGGTCGAGGCTGGACAGAGACACCTTGCGGACTTTGTCGCAGTGGTACGAGGCCCACACCGAGTCGGGGTAAGCCGAAAGGAGGAAATGATCGATCTGGTCGGCCGTGTTGTTACTCGAGTCCCTCCCATTGCGGGTCGCATCCCGATCGACCGGTGCTGCAGACGAAGACGAAGTTATCCGCCCCGTGACTCGTCGTACGGGCACGTGCGAGAAGGCTTCGACCAGCTCCGGATCAGAAGGCAAGACGAGCGGGACAGCCGGACGCGGGAAGTGAGGATCGATATAGAACAGCGAGTCGGCCTGGGCGCCGACGAAATAGTACGACGAGATCGGACGACCGCCGGCGATTCCGACCGACTGCGGGAAGCGGAACACGCTCTGCAGGGTACCGCTGCGTCAGGCTCTCCGCATCCTTTGCGTGTACACGATCTCTCATGTTCGAGCGGCTCACCTTGATCGAGTCGTGATAGACCGGGTTGACGCCTTCGAGGCCGAGTCGGACGTTGACGAGCACGAGGACCGGTCTCTTCCAGCTCGTCCCCTCGACCGTACTGGCCTCGACCACCTCGCTCTCGTACACGGTCCCATCGATGCAGCTCACGACTCGCAGTCCGGCAGGTTCGTACGCGTTGACGAGGGTCTTGATCGCGCCCGCGGCCGTCGACGGACCGAACCACTCGCCAATCTCCTTTCCGAGCTGCTTGCCTTGTCGCGCGAATTGATGGACCGAGAATGGCGAAAGGGGCGACGGGTCGTCGAGGAAGAGGGAGAGAATGCGCGCGTACGTCGCGGCTTGGGGGATCGCATCGTGCGAATTCGAAAGCGGTCGTCGCCAGTCTGAATTTACTCCCCAAGGAACCGTCAGCTCGGCTTCAACGGTCACATATCTTCAGGTAGCGTACCTCGACCGAGATGAACCTTGACGAGAGCATTGGCGAGTAGGCTCTGGCCCGTACGGAGCATGCAACCCCAACCCGTATCGCTGCTGAGTCCCCTCATGACGGCAGCCTGCATCTTTTCCTCGCCGCTGTTTTCGCCCGCGCCGGCGCCAACGTTCGCCAACCTCTGAGCACCCCGGCCCAGGCTCATACTGAGGTTGCTCAGCATGCCGTGGACGACCCCGCCGGCACCCCCGGACTGGGGAGCGGGGTCGCATTCGATCAGCGGGAAGTCGGACCGGTACGTCAAGCCGACTCGCGAGTAGAAGTCGCGGTAAAAAGTCGCAGGCCAGCCGTGGATGCGCGTTCTCGCCGCCGTCGCCGTCGCCGTCGCCGAAGAAGAGGAAGAAGTGGTCGCCGGACCGCCGACCGCGGAGTCCGTCCCTGCTGCCGGCGCGGGAGGGTCGCTTGCTGCTCCTGCCGACGACGAGACGTTGACGAAAGGGTCGTCCCCGCTCGCGGTCGAAGCCGCCGCGGCCATCGGACGAGGAGAAGGTTGGCTTGCCTGCTGCTGCTGCTGCTGTATCTTCCTCGCCTTGACGGGGCTGGCCCTCCTCGCCACCAATCCCGCCAACCCTCCCCCTCGCCTGCCCGCATCCGATTTGCCTCCCCCTCCTCCTTCGTGACTCCCTCCTCCCGCTTCACTCGCCGCCGCCTTCTCAGCTTCCTCAACCGCATCCGGATTCCACCCAGCATGTCGAACCCCGAGGAGCCAAATCTCGTCCTCGCACCGATCGGCGTGCGAATCCGTATCGAGGAAATATTGCACCGCGCGATCCAACATGCGGTCGAAAGGACCGAATCGACCCGTAGTAGTGGTGGTGGTTCCGACACCTGAAGCGGTCGAGGTCGAGGTGACAGCCGACGAGGAAGAGGTTTTCTTGAGCGGCGAAGAAGAGGACGACGACGCCGACGAGGGTCTTCCACCGCCCATGAGGCCGGGACGCGGACCTGATGATGACCCGCCCGAGCCGCGCCGTTTCGGCGAACCAGTCGTAACGGCGGACGACATGCGCGCCTTGACCGGCGACGAAGCGGGGTTCGGTTCGGCACCGTTGTTTGTCGTCGTCGTCGTCGTGGGCATGAGACTGTTGAACCATCCTCCGATTCGAGTCCCAGAGGGAGGAGATTGAGGAGGAGGAGGAGGGGGGTGGACCAGGGTGACTCTAGAAGGCGCTGAAGCGGGACGAGGCTGAGTCGCAGAAGAAAGAGCAGAGTTTCCTCCTCTTTCGCCGAGCGTACTCGAGTGAAGCGAGATGCGGCTCCTCCCGCCGGAAGATGAGGAAGAGTCGAGCTGTGTCGTCGCCGCGGCCTCCTCTGAATGCGACGGGACCTCAAGCGGTGGTGGCGGCGAATCAGCTTGCCAAGCAGCGTCTCGAGGCGGCAGTACTTTCCCCGCAGCGGATGCTGAGTGGTCAGTCTCGACGATCGGTTCCTGCTCCCTGCTCGTCGACGAGGAGGAAGAGGACGTCGCCGCCGCTGCGGCTGCTGCTCTCGCCGCAAACAGTTTCAACCCGCTCCTCGTCTTTCGCAACCCCCGCGCGAGTCGACCTTCTCCTCCTCCCGCCACCGCCGCCGTCGTCGTCGTGGATGGACCTGAACGAGACCCAGGCCCCGACGCGGATGGGGAGAGGGAAAGGGACGACGAGTCTGAAGAACCTGAACCGGCGGCGGTGGAGGAGAAGCCGAGCATCGTACTTGATCCGTGGTGCGAGCGAGTAATAGTAGTACTCTGCTTCAAACTCCTGCTGCTGCTGCCGCTCGTCGTCGTCGTCGTTGTCGTCGAGCTGGATCGACTACTACTGCTCAATCGCGCCATTCCGCCTCCTTCCGCTTCGAGGGCGCTTCTCCTCGTCTTGGGAAAAGTTTCGTCGAGCGTATTGGGTGACGGCAGAGTCTCGCCGTGTTCAGTCGAGACCGGATTGGTATTCGTTCCGATGGAGACGAGAAAGTCTGACGACGACGACGACGCCGCCTCGGGACTCGCGGCGATGGGTGGTGGTGGTGGTGGCTGTCCCTTTCGCTGATCCTTTGGCTTCGAGGAACGAAAGCGGTTCCTCCTCTTTCTCGACGACGACGACGTCGTCGTCGTCGACGCAGAAGGCGCTGTCGTGAGTCTATCCGCTTGTGAAACTGTGCCATTCGCGGCGGGCGCTGCTCGAGGATCGACGGACGAGTTCAACGAAGCGGCAGTCCCGATCCCGACTGAGGAAGAAGAGGACGAGAAGGACGGTCGTCGACTGTTGCACTCTCGGCCGTCATCGTCGTCGTCGTCGTTGTCGTGGTCGTCGTAGCCACCGGGTGCCGTCGTCAGAGTAGGGGGCGAGGGAGGTGGCGGCGGGGACGCGGACGAAGTGGATCCAGTCCGAGGCGGTGGGGACGAGATCGAAATTGATGGCGTCGGCGCTGGGAGGAGATGGGACGGCTTCTCCTTGTCGTTGGTGATGGTCCCGTTGGCTTTGATGGGGCTTCGCTCGCGGTCCTCATCATCACCACGATATGACCCGACGAGCCTGATCCCTCCTCGGTTCCTCCAGCTTGTCTCTTCGTTGTCGTCGTCGTCGTCGTCGTCGTCGCGAGTCGTCGTCGTCGTCGCTGGTTGTGGTTGTGGAGCGAGACGAGGAGAATCGGGTTCATGTGGGGGCGACGGGGATGACTCGGCGCCGGCGGCGGTGGCGGCAGCAGAGGAGGAGGAGGATGATGCCACGGGGAGCCATGGCCGAGTTGCTGCCATCTCTCTCTCTCTGAGCGCCGCGGGTCGTGTCCCACTCGCTGCTTGTAGTGGCTCGTCGCGGTCTAGATCCGTTGGTTGGGAGAGATGGGATGATGGTCGCGGAGAAAGTCGGCCGGAAGGGCGGCGGCGGTCCCTCGTATGGGTTTGGCTGACAAAGGCCCTGTAGAGTTGCGGCAGTTCCCAAGGCGACCCTGTGCGTGTATATGAGCGAGTGTTTGATGACGACGACGAGACTGGGCGCGTGCAGGCGAGTTGGCGCCGGAGCAGAACGGGTTGAGGCAGCGAAGGGGCAGTGTGCACACTTACGACGCACGCGTGTCTGCCCGCGTTCAACCGTCGCAGGACGTCGAGAGTGGCATGAGATGAGAACGCGTCTCGCTTTTGTCGCACCGACTCTTCACCGAGGCAGACACACAGCCCAAGATGTGAGAGAGGACGGCCGCGTAAACAGGGACCACTGACTGACCCTCTTTCCCTCCCGGCAGGGGCTCGAGTCTCTCGAAAGCACTCGGTAACCTCATCCCTCCCTTTTGTTGGACGACCTCAACTCTCTCTCTCGCTGAGACCCACGTTTCTTGCATTGCAGGCAAGATCTTTGGCAACAAGGAAATGCGGATCCTCATGCTCGGATTGGACGCAGCAGGCAAAACCAGTGAGCGAGGTGGCTTTGACTTTGGCGGCTGCTTCCTCCCCTCCCTGACTTGTCGACTCGCACACACAGCCATCCTGTACAAACTCAAGTTGAACCAATCCGTCACCACCATCCCGACCGTCGGGTTCAACGTCGAAACCGTCACCTACAAGAACGTAAAGTGAGTTCTCTTCTCTCCTGTCAGCCCACCGAAAACCCCAAGGAGAACAACTCCCGAACTCAGTGCTCTCTCCGCTTACCAGGTTCAATGTCTGGGTGAGTCGGTCACGCCTCCCTCTCGCGCCACCTCCCCTACCAACTGAACTGAACTGAACTGAAAACACGAAAACCCCCGCCTGCCCGCGCGCGCGCAGGACGTCGGCGGCCAAGACAAGATCCGACCCCTCTGGCGGCACTACTACACCGGCACCCAAGGCCTCGTCTTTGTCGTCGACTCGCAGGACCGCGCCAGGATCGTCGAGGCGCGCGAAGAGTTGCACAAGATCTTGAACGACCGCGAGATGCGCGACTGCTTCCTCTTGGTGTTTGCCAACAAGCAGGATATGCCCAATGGTCAGTGAGCGCGTCTTGATTACGGGGGGCGGGGATCACCAGACCGCCGAAGCCAGCGACCGTGCGAGCGAGCTGTTCGGGCGCGCGCTGACCCATTCCGTCGTCCCCGTTCTTTTTTTTTTTCTGTCCCGCGACACCCCCCTTTTTCGGACCCGGACAGCGATGACCCCGACCGAGGTGACAGAGAAACTCGGCCTCCTCAAGATGTCGGACCGCTCATGGTACTGCCACCCTTCCAACGCCCTTGACGGGAGCGGACTCTCGGAAGGTGAGTGCGGTTGCGCCGACACCGCCAAAAAAGAGATCTCCACATAAATAAAGAGAGGCTGACCCGCGGTCGGCGGGGTGCGACTGATACTGATATTTTCTCTCATGATTTCCAGGGTTGACCTGGCTGTCGGACAATATCAAGACGTCACAAAAGTCGCAAAAGTGATCCCGATCCAAACCCGCCCTCCCTCCTTTTTTTTCACCCCCCTTTCGCTCTTTCCCGGACCATCCGTATCCCCCCCCCCATCTCCTTCCTCTGGACGACCCCTCCCGCCTTCCGGTGTGGCGAGATAGCCTCCTTTCGGCTTCCCCTGGGCGCCCCTCCCAACTTTTATTTCCATATTCAGATCCGCGCGCACCCACGATAACTATACGCCTTCTCTCGATACCCCCTCCTCTCCCTTTCGCTCGCGTTATACACCCCCAAGATCTCCTTCCTTCTTCCCTTCTATAACTATCTAATCCCGCTTTGTTTCCTTTCCAACGCCGGCGTAGCTTGTCCACGACGCCCTCGAGCTCTCCATTCCTGTCTGCCTCGTTACCGGCTTGGGCCCGCGACCCAAACTGAGCTTCCCCGTCGGCATGCTTTCTTTGTCTGTTCTCTCTCCTGTATTTCGCCGTAATTCCTACGATACCCCCAACCTTCTCCGCTCTTTGCCGCCAAGGGAGATCCTCTCGATACCGCGCTCCTTCTCTCTCTCTCTCTCCTTTACGACAAAAGAGTACCCGTGCGAGAAGCAGATGGATCTGGAGAGAGCAGGAGTTGCATGCAAGAGACCCTGCCTCGCAGAGAAGGAACACCATCTGAGGGGTAGTAATTGTACAAACTCTCGCTTTGCTGGCCGCACGGACGAGCGACACCAAAACGTGAAAGAACGAGGGCGAGAGAAAAGACGGCGAGGAGGAGGAGGAGGAGGAAAAAAGAAGAAGAGGGATCAAGCGAACACGCTCCGCTTCTCGAGCGGGTCGTCCTTCTGGCCGACGTGCAACCCTTCCCTCCGGACTTGACTGACGGCTTGCTGGTCCTTCCGTCCGCGGTACTTGACTGCGCGGGCGAGTTTCGCGCTCGCGTACCGTTGCGACGAGGGGATAAACTCTGCGCGCGAGCGAGCGAGTGAGTGAGCGGTGAGCGTTTCAGGTTTCATCATCTCCGGCCGGGGGGGCGGGGGGTTCCTTTGGTCTCCCTCCTCGAGCCTATTGTTCTCAAAGTGAAAAAAGGGAAAGGGTAAAAACTCACCCTTGTTCTCGTACAAGCACGCGCCGTTGAAGGACCCTTCAAAGATCTTGACCGGGTTCAGGACAAACCTCGGACCGACTTCGGACAGCGACAGGTGCGGGAGGTTGTTCTTCTTGGCGAGGTTCTGCGCCTGCGAGTCGGTCAACGCCGACGAGGAAGACGAGGTCGACGCGAGCGCGTCGGCCGAGGGGGTGTTGAGAATCTGCTCGCGCGCGCGCGGTAGGTACCGCCACCGACGAAAAAAAAAAGAAAGGACAGGGCGCGCGAAGAAGAGGAGGAGGAGGAGGAAAGGGTGAGTCTCTAGGGGCTCGCTCACTCAGTGGTGGTGGAAGCCCGTACCTGGTAGTTGCGGAACCAGATCTTGCCGTCGGCGATGGAAAAGTTGATGACATGGTCGATGAACGGTTTTGCTCGCCGCGCCGTCTTGGGCACCGCGAAAGTCTGCAAAACGTCGGCGGTAGGTCCCAGGGGTGAGGATGATGAGTCAGAAGAGGAGACCAAACGCAGGTGCCGAGAGCGCGGGACTCTGGGACAACTCACGTGCGAGAGGACCTCTTTGATGAGGCGGAGGTGCGGTTCCTCGTCAAACTGCTGGTCAAAGACGACGATCGGTCGCGAACCCTTGAGGCAGTTTCCGGTCATCTTCATCTCGTCCATCGTGTGTGCGTTGAGGACGTGGAAGCGGACCGAGGGCCCGTTCGGGGTCTTGGCGGCCCAGAGGTAGAGGTCGTTGTGTTGCCGCCGCGCTTCGAAAAAGAGGGCATTGTTGCACGACGAGAGGTAGCACAGTTCGTTGATCGAAGGGAGGTTGTGCTTGTCTTCCAGTTTCGTCTCTGTGCACGTTTCCGGTCACATTTCAGTCTCGAGAGGAGTGTGAGAGTTGAGGGGGCGGGGACTGACCCTTTTTGGCGTGGGGGAGGAGGGAGAGCAAATCCATCATAAGGTGTCGCTGCCTCTGCGAGATTCCCCTCGAGCAAGTGACCAGGACGCGCTGCTTGTACGGCTTGGTCGCAGCAGCAGCTGCCGAGGACGACGAGGTCGTCGCCTCGCCGCCGTCGTCGTTGGCTGCTCCAGCCTCGGAGGTTCGCTTGCGCTTGAGAGTCTGCTTGGTCAATGAGGCGGGCGGCATCGCTATGGCGGTCTCGCGTGGTGAGTGTACAGGCGAGGCAGATGAGACTTGATCGAGAACGTGAGCTCGAGGAAATTCGAGATCGCTTCCGCGTGTGCCGCTCAGAGGGGGCGGTGCACTTCAACCACCCGACGGGGCTAGCATTCCTCAGGGGCTGCGGTGCGGGCTGAAATTGTCTATGAGATGCATAGACATGGCCGGGACTCTGGATAGTACGAATGTACAACTACGAAGGGGCAGAGCGAGAGCGAGAGACGCGTCGACTCGCGGCCCCACTCGCCGAATTAATCTCTCCTCCCGTCGCATTGAACCCCCTGGCAAAGAAAAGAAAGGCGCGAGGGCGGCAAGGGCGCACGATGGACGCAGCGACAGTCAGGAGTGTCCTGCAGCAAGTCCCGCCGGATCCGGCGACCGGCAGTTCAGAGTCTCATCGCCTCGACTCTCTCGTCGGGATCGACTTGCTCCGTGCCGCGACCTACATGCAGCCGCCAGCGCCAGCTGCTACAGCGCCCGACCATACGACCGTGCAGTTTTCGACTCCGAGCAGCTCGACCGCCACGAGTCGCGCACCGTCACCCGCTCTGCAACCCCTCCCGCCCGATCGCCCCCTGCCGAAACCGCGCAGGCCGCCGTCCTTCTCTGGGCTCGGACCCGCGTCGACCAGTAACGGAGCCGAGTCTGAGACGACGGTCCAAGCCGCGAGACCGCCACCGGCTCCGCGATTGCACCACTCGCCAAACCCAAACCTGTACCACCACCATCCGCCGTATCACCGGCGGCGCTCGACAGGCAAGTCTTTGGCGGCTTGGACTACCACCGAGGCGTGGCTCGAGACGGCTCGCTCGTTCGGATGCGCCGCGACCCACCCGCGGACCTACCTCCATTTCCTCCGCTCCCTGCACCCTTCCCTCGTCGCCCTCTTTCTCGTCTCGGTCTCGGCCACCCTCTCGAACAAGACCCTCCTGCGCGGGTTCTTTCAAGGGCTCACCTACTCCCTCACGACGTGGCAACTCGCGTGCGCGAGCTTGGGGACCATGCTCGCCGAACGGATCGGCGTCTACCGACCGCAGCGAGTCCCGACCAAACACGGACGGCTCGTCCAGGCCGTCGCGTTTGTCTTTTCATGCGAGATCCTGTGCTCCAATTTGGCCCTCCGGCTCGTCCCTGTCCCGTTCCACGTCTCGCTCCGAGCCGCGTCGCCCTTCCTGACCTTGGTCCTCTCCGTGCTCTTCTTCAACGAGCACACAACCCTGACGACGACCTCGACCCTCCTGGTCGTCCTGCTCGGAGTCGCCCTCACCTCGCACCACGAAGCGTGGCTCTCCCTCGGTTCGCTCCTCCTCTCGGCGTCGGCCCTCCTCCTGACGGCGAAATCCCTCCTCGTCTCGCATGTGCTCGAATCGCGCCTGCACCTCGCGCCGCTCGACATTCTCGCGCGGTTGAGCCCCCTCTCGATGACCCACTGTGCCGGGTTCGCGATCCTCAATTCCGAACCGGCGAAGCTGTGGCACTTCCTCCGCGGACAAGAGTGCACCCGCGCGCACGTCGCCCAAGTCGCTTTGAACGGGATCCTCTCGTTCGGGGTCGTCGTCCTCGGATTGGTCGCCGAGCGGAGGACCCGACCGCCCGCGTTGGCGATCACGGCCCACGCCGCGCAGGCTTCGACCATCCTGTTCTCGCTCGTCTTGTTCGGGTTGCGCCTCTCGCCCCTCAATTGCCTCGGCGTCGCCCTCACCCTCGCTGGAGGAGTCCTCTACGCTCGGTGGGACGCGCAGGACAAGAAGGACAGGGTCCTCCTCGACGGCAACCACCACGGCGGCGGCGGGGATGCCGTCACGATCAGAAAGGACGGCGGGAAGGGCGGCGTCGTCGTCGAAACGGGAGCTGGAAATGGGAGACACGACGCGGGTGCAGAGCTACCGATGCCGTTCGCGACCGCACATCGACCGCCGAGGGAAAAAGTCGCGCCGGATTAAGAAGGAGGCGCGCGGGGACTCTACTGTTTCTTGTTTCTCTTTGTTGAGGCTATAGATTCCTTTCCTCCGTTTTCACCATCTTTAGGGTTTATAGATGCGTCTGGGGGGGGGGCGGCCTCCGTTATCTGTTGGGGCATGCAAGTTGTTGAAAATGTCCGCTCGAGCACACTTTACGCTTTATCTTCCACACAGCTGTGCTCTCGTATGCGCGCGTGGGTGTGTGTCTGTGTCTGTGTGTGCGCGTGTGGCTATCGGTTCCGGGTGGTTTCACGAAGACTCTGCATTGCCATGATGATGACGATGGGCACTGCTATGACTGCTGCCAAAACCGGACTTGCTCGACCCCGGAGGACCCGGTCGCATGGCGTCTTCTCGCGGCGGCGGGGAAGAAGCATGTTGCATCTGTCGCAACTGGACGGCGGCGAGTTGGTTCGCCTCGTCCTCTTCGGCTCCGAAATCGAGCAAGTTCCAACCCCCTCCTCCTCCTCCTCCTCCTCCTGCGCCGGTTCGCCGGAGGCTGCTAGAATCTTTGCGAGAGAGTGTGGTTGGTGGTCGAGACGGTGCGAGGTTCGGAGAAGGTGGTAAGCGGATCCGACCGCTGCCATTTCCTTTTCCTGTCGCAGAGGAGAAGGAGGAAGAAGGAACGCCGCTCCTCCTTGCAGCAGCAGAAGAAGGGGACGAGACGAGAAAGGAGGGGACCGGGATCGACATTTGTTCTAGTTGTTTCGCGAGCGGACGAAAGAACAACGAAGAAGCAGACGAGGTCGAATCCGGATCGTCGTCTTCGTCTTTGTCGGACCTGGTAGTGCCGCCTTGTCGAGGTAGAGAAAGAGAGGATGGCGGGGACGAGGTACTATGACTCGGGGCGGGGAAGAAGGCGAGTTCAGACGCCGGGAGGCGTTTGATCCGTAGCGTCGTCCTCGGCGTTGTTGACGAGGGCGAGCGCGAGGGCGAGGGCGAGGGTGAAGGTGAGCGAACAGACGACCCATTGTATTCGGACGACCGGCGGAGCGGAGAGATCGGTGGAGTGGTGAGAGTGCTGTTGTTGTTGCGAAAGAGCCGGGCAGACGACGGCGACATGGGTTGTTCCCGTCCGAGGTTGCCACCACCGCTGGCGCCGGTACCGGCGCCATCGGCAACAGATGCTTCGACCTCTTTGCGCAAAAGAGATGGCACTCCTGGCGTGGTGGCTGCCGCCGCCGAGGACGAGGACGAGGAGGTTGTGCTTCCGTCGAGGTGCAAACCCGTCGCGATCTCGAACGGGTTCGGGATCGTCGTTGTTGATGTTGTTAAAGATCCTCCTCCGTACTGTAGCGAGCCCGAAATGATATCGGGAGTGAGGACTTTGCCGTGAGGGTTATGGTCGTCGTCGTCATCCCAGATGGTGAGGAACTCGCTCGATTCGCGCGCGGTCGATTCTGTCGGTGTTAGGTCCGGAGTCGTTTGCCCGCTCAGGTCCAGTAGCGATTCGCCTCGCCTTGGCTGCGATGTGCCGGTGGCAGGAGGAGGAGGAGGTTCGCCTTCTGCTCGAGAGCCGGATCGGCTTCTCCTCGCGTTGTTGCCACTTGCAGCCGCGTCCCAACCCATCAGATCCCCATCCCCATCCTCGTCCCCGTCCCCGTCCTTGCCCGCCAACTCGTGATGCCTTCGTCTTTGAGCCTGTGCGAGATCGACGTCGTGCTGCGAGAGCGAGGGGAGGTGGCATTGGTCGAGCGGGATCAAGAGCTCGGAACGGAGAAAGAGCGGATCGGAAGGCCAGAGGCGGTTCGAGGCGCGGAGGGCTTGTGGCTGGGGGCGGGTTGGGGTAGCAATCGTGAAGGAGCGTCAGTTCCGTATTGATGCATTCCCGCGCAGGACGGAGGAGACTTGCCGTGATGCCGTACTTGAGCGAGATGGACGCGATCGAGTCGGTTTTGAGGACCTATTTTTCGAGACATTACTCTTTTTGTCAGTCGGACTGCACCCTCTAGGAAAGTGTACAGGGCGGGGAGCGTATACACACCTTGTGGACAATGACTTCTCGCTCTCGTTCCTGCAACGGGAGTGCCGCCGCATGCCGCTGCTGCTCGACGGCCCTCCCCTTTCCCTTTCCCTTTCCGTTGCCGTTTCCGTTTACGTCGGCTGTTTGGAGTCCTCGTCGAGGGGAGTGCCAACCTGCAGCGCCCCCATTGACGCTCGTTGCGATCCCGAGGGCAGTTGTGTTACTCGAGTCGGAGGGAGGAGGAGCCGAGTTGTCGGTCCCGAACAAGAGCAGTCCGCTGGCGGATCCGGTCGCCGTAGGAACCGTGTACAAGGCCGTGGTGGATTTCCTGCTCCGGAGTCCTCCTGCTGCTGGCGAGGGAGACGAAGGCGAAGGAGGAGGCGAACCGAGGTGGAGCGGCGCGAGGAGGGCGTCGATCGGCGTCGGGGTCGCAGTCCGCGACGGGGGCTGCAGAGCGGGGGCCATCCCCTGTCTAGGCCATCGAGTCACTCTGCTGGGTATAGTCACGATACAGGTGACAGTGAGAGGGGAGCCAGGAAGTGGGGATGGGGGGATTAACACGTCATTAGTACGGATTAGAAATGCAAGTGGAATAGTCGGTGCCCCAATTTCGCTCTTGCTCAACGCAGCCGCCGACACGCTTCTCGTCGCCCACTCGCTCTCTCTGCGCACCAGTCTATAGCACGCGAGGAATACACAAGATGGCCCAGAACATGCCGAGTGGTCCCACGCGTCTCGGCCCCGAGGGCTACGTCGCACCGACGCCGCGTCCGTCTCTCGCTCTCTCCTCCCCCAACTCACCCACCCTCACTCAGACATCGCACGCAGCCACTGACTCTGGTTCGATGCAACAGAGAACACTCCCGCAGCTCACACTCTCACGGGAAGCATGATCTCGTGAGTCACCCTCCTGTCCAACTTGGTCCCATGCATCGAGTTTGGCTGACAGGACCTCCCGCCCCTCTTGTCCCCGTGACCTTGCCTGCCCTCTCCCGCACCCCACCACCCTCGCACACAAACAGCCGCCCTCAGATCCCCCCTACCCTCGGTGAGGAGGACGAAGGCGTCGAGGGAACCATCGGCAGCCGCGACGCTCAGGGCCTCGGCGCCCTCGCCGGCAACCCCGCGTTTGGTCAGTTCCCCCCTCCTTCTCCTCGCCCGATCGAATGACTACTCACTGTCAAGACGACCCCGGCAGCCCAACTCGTCCAGGGTCGCCTGTCGGGTCTGATCGGTCGCTCGTCGGGCTACGTCGAGTCGCTGCCGACCGCCGTCCAGTACCGCCTGACGGCCCTCAAGGGCGTCCAGCGCGACCACTCGGCCCTCGAAGCCGAGTTCCAGCGCGAGATCTTTGAACTCGAGAAGCGCTTTGCCGAAAAGTACCGCCCCCTGTACGAGCGCCGTCGCGCCATCATCGAGGGCAAGGACGAGCCGAAAGAGGACGAGATCAAGAAGGGTGTCGAGGTGGAAGAGGAGGAGGAGGAGGAAGACGACTCGGACTTTGAGGATGAGGAGGATGAGGAGGACGAGGAGGACGACGAGCGCGAGAAGCCCAAGAAGGAGCGGGGCGTCAAGCCTTCGGACGAGGAACTCGCCCAGGCGCCCAAGGGCATCCCCGAGTTCTGGCTCACGACCCTCAAGAACCACCTCGGCCTGTCGGAACTCATCACCGAACGCGACGAGGACGCCCTCCGCCACCTCGTCGACATCCGCGTCGCCTACCCCGCCGACAACCGCAGCGGCTTCACGCTCGTGTTCGAGTTTGGCGAGGGAGCGAAACAGTTTTTCGAAAACACCAAACTCGAAAAGACGTACTACTACCAGGACGAGGTCGGTTACGAGGGCGACTTTGTGTATGACCACGCCGAGGGGACCAAGATCGAGTGGAAGGAGGGCAAGGACCTGACTGTCAAGATCGAGACCAAGAAGCAGCGCAACAAGAGTGGGTGTTGTCTCCTCTTTGGGCAGAGATTGGTACCGACCCGTTGTTGATTGCCGGCCCCCTGCGACCCACAGACACCAACCAGACTCGCATTGTCAAGAAGGTGGTCCCGACCGACTCGTTCTTCTCCTTCTTCAACCCGCCCCAACCCCCTTCGGCCGCCGCGGACGACGACGAACAAGACGACGTCTCGATCGCGTCCGACCTCGACGAGAAGCTCGAACTCGACTACCAGATCGGCGAGGACCTCAAGGAGCGAGTGATCCCGCGCGCGGTCGACTTTTTCACGGGCAAGGCGCTCCGGTACGAGCAGCACGGGGCCGGGTTCGACTCGGACGAGTTTGACGACGAGTTTGACGAGGACGACGACGACGACGAGAGGTGAGCTTTCTTTCTTTCTTTCGGGTCGCTTCCCCTGTTTTTCGCTCCTCGTCTCTCGCGGGGTCCGCTTTTTTTTTGCTCGGCCTTCACCGCTATCGCCCCTCCTCCGGCACCAAAAACGTCCTTTTATCCCTTCTGACTCTGTCTTTGCATTGCACCTACCCCGGTGGCGCGCGCACACTGCTACCGATCCTTGTTTCGTCCCGTGTCTGACCCGATCCCAGCTCGTGATCCACCAACTCCCCTTTTTTTTTCCCCCTTTATCGGCTTTTCCCCTTCTCTCTCTCCCCGCCTTCGCCTTCGCCTTCCCCCCTTTTCCTTTTCTTTGTACGCAGCGATGACGAGACTGGTGGTCCGCGCCGTGCTCCTGTGCCTCCGATGGGCAACACTCCCGGTTCGTCGCAGGACCCGCAGGAGTGCAAGCAGCAGGTGAGTCGGTCGGCCGCTTTCTCGCCAAGAGGGTCGTCGAGGTGCTGACACGTCTCGCCTCGCGCGCGCGCGTCACAGTAAATCGTTATAACGCCGACCCGTTTTTTTTTTGATCTCTCTCTCTTTCTCGTACACTTTGGCATCTACGATATACACTCTTGAGCGTGTTGCGCCCATTCACCCGCCGCAGTCTTCGCTCGCTCGCTCACAACTCCGAGACTCGGGTCGACCCGTTTCTTCCTTCCTTCCGCCCCTCCTGTTCACCCGTCTCTGGCCTTTTTTCAAGATACGTTCTTCTGTCTGGCTTTTCGATCCAGGCCTTTTGGATGCAAATGCACCATGACTATCGGCATCTCTTTTTTTGGAGGACTCGGCGTTTCTGAAAGAGAGAGACTCGGTCCTGTCGCGGTTTGCGTTCAACCGGCATCGCATTTTGAGGTCCTTGAGCTTTCCATCTTTGCTGCCCGGGGTACCTCCCACCCCACTCGTTTGCCTCGAGGTAATCCTCGGTCTTCAGCACAGAGTTGAGATCGTCCCCCTTCTGGAGTAAGGAAACGTTGTGGTCCCCGTGCGCGCTGGTGGCGCAAAGCGGACCCATCGGCTGCGAGTGGCGCGACAGTGCCGACGCGCTTTGCGTGCGCCGAGCGAGAACATGCAATTACGAGCGAGACAACGAGTGGCTGAAGACGAGCGCGGCCGCGACTCCAAGTTGTACGACAAGGGCGGTTTTAGAGTCTTCATGAGTCGTCTGAAGTGAGCGGTCACCGGCGCAAGGACTGGCTCTGGCCGACTTTCGTGAATACTATAGATGATACGTGGCGATGCTGGTGGGTGTTAAGAGAGCGTAGCAGAGCAAAGAACTTCGATGGCAAATGGGGATGAGAACACGGCTCGCCTTTCGATGCGGATGGACCGGAGATTGTCACCCGTCGGACCTGCTCGGTGGTCAGATGCTCCGAATGCTCCTCGTGTAGCGCGACGCCATCGCGAGGGTCGGAGTGACCTGCAAAGAGACGTCGGCAATTCTACGCTGAGAAGGTCGACGGCGGCAACGCAACGGTTTCTTGCTTCGCCGCAAGAGACGGAAACGGCTTGCTGCCACGGCCGCCATGGATGTGCAGACAATGTATACGCGCGTGAGGCTCACGGGGTCGGTGGCCCGTCGCTTGACCCTGCGTTCCCGCCGGAACCCGCTTCTTTGGGTAATCGATCCGGCTTTGGGCGTCTACTCTTGCGGTGTCTCTTACCCGCGCGGAGAGGGTTCTGGGCAGTACAATAGAGATGCCACCCCGGCGAGAGTATGGACGCATGGAGGCAAGAGGAAAAACAAGGGGTGACATGCAAGCCGGGCGAGACTCGGCCTTTGCAAAGGTCGAGCTCGGAAGACTGAACGCCGCCACTGCAACGGCCATCGCAAACCCAAAGCCCCTGCCGGCGCAACGCTAATAGAACCCGCCCGAATTAGGAAACAGACCCGGCTCATTCAATTACGGCTTCGGGTCCGGCCTTTAGCGAGGAGGCCGACCGCCAGCTTTTCACGTGCAACCTGTTCGTGCGCACTCTCTTCTTGGGGGTGCTTCTCTGCAGGGGGATAAGCTGAGGACATCCATGCATGCCAGGGGAGCAACCATGCGGGGACCGACGCACCTCCCCGGGCGATTCACAGCTTGAGAATTTGGCGCGAGAGAGACGGATGATAGGGTGCAATGCAAAGAATACGAATAAAAAAAAAAAAAAAGACCGGGTAGATAGTACACTTGGATTCTCGAATTAGCACGGATAGGTAGAGGGGAAGCGAGCGTGTATGCGCTGAGCCTGCGGTCAAGCCAGGGCTTTAGACGTGGTGAGCGGTGCCGAGGGTCTTCTCGCCGAGCGGCTTCTCGGTCGCCATGGACGGGCGTCCGCTCTCCGACTCGGAGGCGTCGTGAACGCTTCCGTTGTGGTGCGTCGCGACGTGGTGCTCCTGGTGCTCCGGGGGCGAGAGCGGGCCGGTGCCGTCTTCGCCGTACTTGAGCGTCTTGCGCGCCGCGATCGAGACAAACACGAGCGAGATGATGAGCGAGACGAGGGCGATCCAACCGACGACGACGTAGGCGATGATCGGGGTCTGGTCCTTGTAGGCGAGCTTTTCGCCGGTCGCCTTGAGGAGCGTCTGGATGACGGCCGGCGAGAGTCCGGGCGCGGTCAACTGGCCCGACTTGGTCGCGGTGATGTACTACAGCGGGGTGTCGTAGGGTAAGCTCAGGTCCAAGGAGTGTACGAGTCACGAGACCAAACTCACAGTGGCCGGAATGAGCGTGGCGATGAAGAATCCGATGGCGAACGCAAACATGGCCTCTTTGATGCGGACGGAGCGGAGCGTCTCGGACTTGCGCGGGAAGATGATGGTCCAGATGGTCATACACAGGCAGAGGATCGAGGCGACGCCCTGTACAAGAGTGCGACGAGGTCAGCAAGGCTTCGACGACGGTGGCGGCGGATGACGGGACTTACTGCTGCAGCCGTGACGGCACCACCGACGGCGAACGCATCGCTCAGGTCGAGAGTAGACGAGGGAAGGATCCGCTTCGCCTTGTGTTGCTTGTCGATACCGCTGTTTTTTTAAGTGTCGTCAACTTTCCAGCCTCTTTCCGAGACACCGGCGGCATGGGGACTTACTACGCGAGAGCCCAGGACGCCAGACTGACACTGACGATGCAGAGAGCCTGCGTCAAGGCGAAGAAGAAAGTGCTGGAATCGTGCACGCCGTCGAGGGAGGCAAAGTCGTCAGCTCGGCGCACTCCGACAACAATTGAATCGGCAAAAGGTCCGCGGTCGCTCCGCGGTGAGTCCCGTCGTCAGGATCTGCCCGCATGCGCACGAGAGCGAGCCTGTGACTCTATAGGTGGGGTCGAGTGCGCCCGCACGGATAAAGCGGCGCCGCGATTGTTTTGGAGAAGAGGTCACGCGATCGCCAGCGGAGCACCAGGAGGAGAGAGGTCGGGGCAGCGACCGGGGGATGCGGGGGTCGCCGCGCCACAGAGCTTGTGGGAAAAAAGGACTCACCGCTGCCACCGCAAGTACATGATATATCTCCTGGTTCTGGCTCGGGGGGCGGGGTTGGACAAGAATGAGAGAGGGAGCAAAGAGAGTCAGTCGCTCGACCCAAAAAACGACGCCAAGGAGATCATTTTGCACGCGGCATCGTGGGCGCGACCCTCTTCAGGAAGTTTGCGCCTTTCGCGCAATCGGCCTCCTCCCCGATTCGATTGCGCCTGGACCACCGCCACTTCCTCCGCCTTTTGCCTCTATCCTCCGCGCTCTCCAGCTGGACCCGCCCTTTGGAGGTCCAAGCGATCCGTGCGCCGTCGCTTCTCCTGCGCATACTTAGAGTCGGACCTGGTTCTCCCTAGAAGCTGAACTTTCCCACGAGGTCCAAATGCCTTGCGATCGACTTTAAAATGAGAAGATTCACGCGCGTTAAGGCACCGCGAACCCGGTTCGGCCTCGAGAAGGACGCCGAAGATGACTTGTTGCACGTGAAACTGCTCTCTCAAGCGCCCTTCGAACCTTGTTGATCTCGCGGTCGCTGTGGGTGGTGAGCGCCGTCGGAGGGGTTCGAAGCATGTACTCGCATTTCAGGAGACCCTCCTCCAGCCGCTGAAGAGGAGTCAATCGGCACCGAAAAGCCCGTCGCGCTGCGAGCGCTCAGCTCCGAGAAACGGTCTCGCCACTCAGAGCGGGCTAGCAGCCGGCGCCGAACCGTCACACGACAGCAGCTCTCTACCTATCGCTGAACAGAACACCAGCTTGCTGTCGGTATTCTCCCAACGTCTCCACAAGGCGCCCTCGGGGGCGGGCGAATGTCTTGACAAAGGTCGATCCGACTCGGCGGCGTCCGCACCGGGAGGCCAACTTTTACGCAAGCCATCACCAGGCATCCTTCCAGAAATCGAGGCACAACCGTGGCTGAAGCTGCTGACTAGCAGATCTGTGAGGCATTGATTCCGTTCGGACCGGGTGGCCAAACGGGTGACTTGAGAGATGGTGGAAATCTCGCTCGCTCGCGAGTCGGTTCACGATGGCGGACGAGCCACGAGCTCGAGAGCGCATCTCACGGTCTTGCGCTCTCGACTCGACGCCCGCCAGTAAGATGCTAACATGCGCTGCTCCGAGTCAGCCTTCCTCGCTGATGGTGGGCGTGACGGCAAACAGCCAACTGCAATTCATATTGCGTCAAGCTTGCAAGCCGAAGCGACGACCTTGGCTTGTGCTGGCTGACTGGATGCCCGCCGGCAGAGTGCACCGGATACGGCTGAAGCTTACCCCGCGGTTGCATCTCCTCTACGGAGGCTGGGAGTGCTGAGCGTGAGCTCTCTCGAAACGCTGCTCTGCTCTTCAATCAAGCCTTTCGTGACGAGCCCGAGGTTGGCCAAGCCGATTCAGCGCGGAGCACATCTCCATAGCGAGAGAGTGGCTATAGCTCGCCCTCATGCGGTGGGTGGTGTGCCACTCGCATAGGGGCTCGCGCTCAACCAAAGCGCGGTAAAGCGCCCGTCGAGCTCGACTGCAGGCGAGGAAAGCCATGAACCCGGCCTTTTGGATTAGGCAAAAGTTCTGGCTCGCCGGGATAAACTTGGATGCATATGGAGCTGGTCCATCCGTGGCTGTCGCGGAGCGGGATCCGACATCATCCACGCTCTGCTTCAAGCACGTGGAAAGCTTGGATAGATCTTGGGCAGGAAAGGTGGGTGTGCTCCTCTCGTGGCTCACGGAGATGAGCGCGCCCGTCAGCCTGCCCATCATCGCATGTGAGAAAGAGAGAAAGGACACCCTTTCCCACCCATCGGATGGTCATCGGGTTCGGTCGCTTGTGACGCGATGGACAAGTAGAGTTGCGGGCGGATTGTACCCCTTGCCGAGTGCGTGTGCATCCGAGCGAGCAGTGACTCTGCGCGACAAGCCTTTAATGACGCTCGAGTCGGAGAGCGCGCTGAGAGCGATCAGTAAGGACAGGGGCGGTGGGAGCAAGACGAAGGGTCGACACGGTGCGCGCGCTCGAGACTCGCTATCCCCCCTGGCTATGATTGCGCCGCACGCTCCCAATCTGGCGGGCAAGTGCTTGGAGGGCTCAACGCAGCGTCTGAAAATCAGGGGCGCGAAGTGGGCGTTTTGCGTTCTCTAGGATAACGTTGCAGGAGGGCGCGCGCGTTTCTCTATAATAACCCTACACGCTGGCGGTGGCGGTCACTCCCTCGTCCGCTTGCGCTTGCGCTTGTGCCGCCCGCTGCACCGCACCGAGGGTGGTCACGCGCGGGAGGTGCCGTTCCGGTTCGACGTCGGCGAATCCGAGTCGCGCGACGGACGACTTGTCGATCACTTCGGACGTGCAGGGGAGCTTGGCCGCGGCGAGGCGCATCACTATGTGGGTGGTGGTTTGTTCGTGGTGGGGGTTTGAGGATTGGAGGGAGAGTCAGGAGGAGATGAGAGGAAGCGGAGGTGAAGGGATCGAGCGAGACGCACCGGCATGGGCCATTTCTGGTCGCAAGTTTGGACCGCCAATCTCGAAGATCACGCGGCCCATCTTGGCCCTGTTGGCGCAGAAGTTACAGGTCAGGACGCGGCGGCTGAGGAAGAGAGAGGCAAAGGGGGTTGGTGGTTTCCCAACTACTTGCCGACATGCCCAGAATTCAAAAGTTCCCTTGCCCTTGCCCATACGAGTCTCGTTGCCCTGCGTGGTTGCACGTGGTGTCAGTTGGCAGTGCCTTGGATTGGCTAGAGTGCTTGAAGACGGACCTTGATGCAGACCGGAATGTCGGGAAAGACGCGCATGTACCTGTGAGGGCGGGTGCGGATCTCGTGAGCGACGAGTCACCTACCAGGGTGAGGTGTGTACGTACACCTTGCTGCCCCTGATGGGCTTCAGGCCGCGCTTGAGAGCGGCCTCTGCGACCTCGAGGTGCTTGGCCGAGAGGCGGACGGCCTCGTTGACGCGGAGGCCATAGTCGCCCCACTCGAGGGTGGTCCCCTTGAGGGACCCGCCGAGGGCGAGGGGAGTGCGCCCCTTTTGGGCTTTGCGGTACTTTGTCCGCCGCGGGACGAGCGACTTGTGCCGCACTTGGACGCGGGTCGAGGACGAGGCAGACGAGGCAGACGAGACGGACGAGACGGCGAGGCGGGAGAAGGACGAGACGAGCGCCGACGCGCGGTTCAACAGCGAGGTGCTCATCGCCGTCTCGGGGCAGCAGCGCTGTGTAAGGAGATGAGATGAACAAGGAGCCGACGCAGAGTCGCGACTTGAACGAGCGAGCAGAACTCGGCGGTCTCTCTCTCTCTCTCTCTCTTCCACCATAGGAGGCCATGTCGGACCACGCTCCAGAGCTCGTGGAATGGCCGCCGATAACCCACGACCGGCCTTGGGGCGGCGTAAAGGACATCTTGTACGGCTCGGTGCGTCGTTCTCCTCTCTTTCAGACCGATCCTCACCTCCCACTTGACCTCATCGACCCTTTCTACATAGGCTGCAGGTACGCCCCATGCAACGACGGCGACGGCACGCACACATCCCCGGTCTGACGTATAAAGGGGGAGAACCGCAGGAATCGCCAGCCGAGCAGTGGAGCACCCCTTGGACCTGACCAAAGTCCGACTCCAGTCCCAACCCCTCGAGAGACCGCCTCGCTACACTGGTCCATGGGACTGCATCGTACAGACTTATCGAACCGAAGGCATCCGCGCCTTTTGGCGGGTACGTGTCTCCTTTCTCCGCGAGCAAACGGGGCGGGTTTCCGAGACGGCACGCCGTCCGCCCGCCGCTGACACTCCCCGAATTGCAGGGCGTCTCGATGCCCGTCCTCGGCGCCATGGCCGAGAACGCCACCCTCTTTGTCGTCTACAACCAATCCCAAGCCGCTCTGAAGCGCCTCTTCCCGCCTCCGCCCCTCGCGGGACCCACCAACGACGCGCCGCACCTCTCGATCCCGCAAACGGCGACAGCGGCTGCCCTCGCCGGAGCGGCGGCTTCGTTCGTCCTGACACCGGTAGAACTCGTCAAGTGCAAGATGCAGGTGTCCAACATTGCCGCCGCCGCCGCCGAGGCAGGAACGCTCGCAACCTCTCCCGCCACCGCCGCCGCCGCCGTTGCCGCCGCCGCCCCCTCGCCGCAACCGGGCGCGATCGCGTTCACGCGCTCCGTCCTGCGCGAGTACGGACTCCGCGGACTCTGGCTCGGCCAGACGGGCACCCTCATTCGCGAGACCGGCGGCGGCGCCGCGTGGTTCACGACGTTTGAACTCCTCGTCGCCTATTTCGTTCAACGGCGCGCGGCACGGGGCGAGACTTCCTCCTCCTCTGCACCGGGAGGGGGTGGGAGGGTCACCAAGGCGGACTTGTCGGCCATCGAGTTGATGGCGGCGGGAGCGGCCGCCGGCGTCACGTACAATGTCGTCCTCTTCCCCGCGGATTGCATCAAGTCGACGATCCAGACCGAGGACGAACTGCGCGGGTTGAGGGGCGGCAAGAAGGAACCGCGGAGGAGCTTTTTCCAAGTTGGGAAGGATATCTATACGGCGCGAGGGCTGCGGGGCTTGTACAGCGGGTGCGGGTTGACCGCACTCAAGGCGGCGCCGTCTTCGGCTTTGATCTTTTACATGTGCGTTTTGGTTCTCTCGCTCGGACGGGGTCGAGGGTGCGCGAATCACCTTTTAGCGCTTTGGGAGAACTGACGCCACTCGTGACGTGCCAACCCACGCGCAGTTACAGTCGCCTCGAAGCGACATTCGGCTAGATCTCGACACTTTTCGCGTCCCTAGAAGTTTCCTCTGCACGATCCCAAGATCGGAACCTCTTCTTCTTTGGCATACCCCTTTCCTTTTTGCACATACCGACCTACCCTCTCGAGATCCCCCCGTCCGTAACAGGTAGAACTTTCCCAGCCTCTCTTGTCTCTCTGTACTGCCATCACTATATCGCTCTCTCTAGCGCTGGATCGCCGAGAACCCCGAATCAAGAGAGCGAGCGAGAGGCAGAGAGGCAAGAAACGGTTTTCTGAGTGCCCGAGTGGCGTTGCAATGGAGGTCCTACTTAGGGTGCCAACGAGGCCCACCACGCTCGTTCCGCCTGGGTCACCTCCGCGCCCACCACGTTGGCCACCGCATCCTCTCCAATCTCGTTCAACCACCAGCTCACTTCGCTCCTCTTCAACGCCGCCAATCCGTCCTCGCCTGCTCCTCCTCCATCGCGACCTTGTGCCAACCCGAGCGCGGACCACTCTCCCCACGCGCGAGCTTTGAGTTGGTCCCGCAGCAGCAACGAGGCCGGTTCGGCGCTGGCCAAGACGGTGCAGGCGTAGTACCGCACGCGGAGGAGGGTGAAGAACCCGGTCCGGACGGCGGCGAGGGTGGTCCAATCTGTGCGGGCGTCGTTCGCTCCTCCTGAGGGACGGATGGCCGAAACGGGAGGGAGTGAAGGCGACGCTGTGGTTGCGGCGGTTGGGGAGGAGGAGGAGAAGGTGGGAACGGAGAGGACGACGGGCGGTTTCGCGGCGGCGATGGCCTCGAGGGATAGTCTCTGCGCCTCGTCGAGGTGCGATGACACTCCCGAGGACAACATGAGGAGATGAGCGACGAGGTGCACTTGAGCTTGCGAAGCGAGGTTGGCCGAGAGGAGCGAGGGGAGTTGCAAAGCGGGGATGTGTTTTGGCGGCGAGAGGCGGTTCGAGAGCAAGGACGCTGCGCGCTGGTATGCAGTCAAGGCGCGCTCGAGAGTAGCCGTCGCCGTCGAAGTATTTGACTCGTCCTGGGCGGCGGACGTTTTGGGTGGGAAGGCCTCGTCGACGAGGAAATCGGCCAGCAGCGACAGGGCGTCGATTTGCCGAGATGGGAGGGACCCTCCCTCCGCGGTTGTCGCGACGAGCTGGTCCAGCTTCGGACCTACTTCTTCCGCCGCCGCCAACGATGAGGACCATGTCGTCATGATTTCGATTTGGTGAACCGCGAGCTCAAAGTCGAGGTCGGCGATCTCGTGTTCTCCCTCCTGGGCGGCGACGACGGCGCGCAGGTGCATCGCGCGCGAAAACGCGTCGACGGCGCTTTGCCGCAGGTGTGAGTCGGTCTCGGGGTCGGCGAGGCTGCTTTCCGAGAGCTGAATGTCGAACGAGATGCTGGCGAGGACGGTATCGAGCACTAACCGCGGCGTCACGATCGCCGTCACCTGGACCGAGGCCTCGACACCACCGTCTCCCCCGTCTACCTCGAGTTGATCGGGGCCGTCGTCGGAGGAGACGTCGACTGTATCGTCGCCGCCGCTAGTGTTCTGGTGCCGCTCCAGCTCGATGCGTTGCAGCCGTTCCACCTCGCTGAACAGCTCTTTCGCCTCTCGCGCGAGTTCCTTTTCCGTCTCGGTCCGGTCCGGCGTCGGCGGTACGATTCCCGCGTCGAGTTGCGCGAGCAGACTGGCGTCCGCTTGCGCGAGGTTGTACAGCGCGTCGATGCGAGCGGTCGCTTCTTCCGGAGGGGCAATGGCGAGCGCTTCGCGGTACCCCTTCCGGGCGGCTTGGAGCGCCTCGAGGCACTCGGGTGGGTTCAAGTGGTCGGCGCCGAGGGCGTGCGAGACGCGGGCGGCGTTGTAGCGGGCGTCGAACGCAAACTCGCGGGTGGTCGCGGCGAGGCGGTAGCACGTGAGGGCGTTCAAGAGGTGGCGAGCTGCTTTGGGCCCGACTTGGTACCGCTCGCCTTGCTCTTCCTGGCGCGTCCCTTCCTCGAGCCAGGCTTCGGCGGACCAGTCTGCGGGAGCGGAAGCGCGAGCCGAGTCGAGGGTGGCATAGTCGATGTGGAGCTGCTTCGCCTTGCCCTTGCCCCCCTTTGCTTTCGACTTGACTGCAGGCAGCTTGAGCGGGGCCATTACTTGCACTTCGGCCGGAGAAATGTCGGCGATTCAAGTCGACGAGCCGAGTGAGGTGACGCCCCGATCGAGCCTCCCCTCGAGCTCTTTTCAATGACGTCGTTGCGCCGGACGCTGCGTGCGTGCCCAGTACGAGTCGGTCGCTCTTCAGCTCGCCTCTCTTCCCGCAAATCACCACACGTTCTGTAAGCACCAACGACCCGATGCTCGCAACTCTCAGGCTCCGACCCGCTGACGCCCTCGCCCGCACCGTCGTCTTCGCACCGATCCTCCGGAGCAGTCCCCACCGCTTCTGCTTCTCCACGTCTTCACCAACCATGGCTCCCAACGACCCGTACACCGCAAAGGCCATGTCCGACGCCGCCCCGAGCGAAAAGTGCGTCCTCCCCTCCTTCCCCGCTTGTTCGTCTTCACCTCTCGCCGGGGATGACGCACTTGGTTCGCGAAGAGAATCACTCACCGAATGCACAATGCACACCACCAGGATCGAAGAGATGCGCAAGATCATCAAGGAGGCCAAGTTTGGCATGCTCGTCACCCGCTCCGCCGACGGCCAGCTCCACTCGCGCGCCATGGCCCCCGCCTCGCACAAGGGTCTCGTGTTCCAGTTCATCGCCAACACCGACTGTGCGTGCCCCTCCTTATTGTTCCCGTCTTTACTGGATGGACCACGTTCATCTGAACTGACTGTATGGTTCTTTGCCTTCGACCGCACAGCCGGCAAGTTTGACGAGCTCGAGAACGACGCGCACGTCAACGTCGCCTTCTCGGACCCGACCAGCACCGACTGGGCTTCGGTCTCGGGTACCGCCAAGGTCGTCAAGGACGAGCAGACCATCAAGGACCTGTGGAACCCCATGATCAAGTCGGTGCGTCCCCATTTGTCTTTCCTTCTCCCCTCCTTTGCGCGTTCGGGGACGAGCTGGGACGAGTCAGTCCTGTATGTGCTCACGCTGTACCTTCCGGAACCTCTCCACAGTGGTTCGGAGACTTGAAGGACGGCGTCCGCACCGGCGAGCCGGGCGACCCCCGCATCGGCGTCATCCAGGTCACCCCCTCAGAGGTCAGTCTTTTTTCGTGTACTGGAACCTTTTGGGCCTCCTCGCTGACATCCACCTTCGGGTCGTTCATCCAGATCCGCTACGTGTGTTGATACTTGGCCACTGCTAGAAGGGTCCTCTTTTGACCAGTCGCCGACTCGCCAGAACTGACCTTTCCTCTTCGCACCCTTCCTCGCATCTTCCCCTATTCCTTCAATCCCAATTCATCCTCACGCGCGCAGTGGGTCAAGACTCGCACCTCGCTCGGCCAGACCGTCGAGGTCATCAAGGGGGCCGTCACTGGCGAGACGGCCGCGCCCGGTCACCTGCGCGTCATCTCGGCGTCGGATGTGCGTTTATTCTCTCCTTGAGTCACATTGTCATGTCTCGCAGGTTGCGCTTCTACAGGTACAAGTCTGGCTGATTGTCTATTTAACTCTCGCGACACGCACAGCTCGAACTCGCAAGGCAGACCGAGGGCCAGTCGGCTTAAACGATCATATATCCCCCCCCTCGTCTCGCAAATCCTGGGATACCCAGAGCGTTGGGGGTGTAGTCGGAATTACTGAGCGAACCTGTATATACAAGTTTTGCACAACTTTACGTTCATCCATTAGAGACATAAGGCCTTCTCGGTAGAGGATTCCTTGCAGGTCCAGGTGCCGCGTCGCCTGCCTGTCTGCTCTAGAATTCGCCAAAGAGTGGGGCCAAAGCTGACAGGCTCGTAGCGGTGACGTTTACAAGCGAACAAAGTGCCATTCTGACAACAGCAACATACAGACAATCCTCGTCAACTCGACTGTTTCTTCTAGGTCAGACTCGCATCACAATGAGGTGCATGATCGGCGATGATCCAGTCTAGAGCACGGAGTGCTCCGGATACGGAACGGGTATAGGAAGGGCGAGGCGGGCGGTGCATGGTCTCCGGAATATTCAGCGGCGGCGGCTCGAAGCTGCGAAGGGAATCTCGATTCGGAATGGGCATCGAGACAGGGTGCCTAGACGAGACACTGTTGAGAGAGTCTAGAGTGTGAAGGGTAACGCCGACGACTTGCGCGTAAGAACTTGGCGGGGCAACGTAAGACGGCAGGTCAAAGAAGCAGTCGCTTGATGGTGGTGGTGGCGGCGTCCCTGTCCGCAGTCGTGAACGCCTCGATGCGATAGCAGCGGATTTAATGACTTTGCCGCCGTCCTTTACGAGCGTCTGGCTGCTATTGAGCGAGTCGCATGGGCGCCGCGTATCGGAGGAGTCGGCGAGCGACGACCAAGACCGGTGCCACGGGGATGACGATGACGAAGAAGACGAAGTCACGTGGCGACCAATTGCTGGGATCGGATGCGGCAATGCAGAGCCGGATGGCTCGCGTGGAACGGAGGGTATGGGTCGCCGCTCATCCCTGCGCGAGAGGCGGGGAGCGGCTCATCGCCTTCGTGCGAAAGATGACGGGGCGGAGGCGGCGACGAGGCGGGTCGGTCTGTGTCGGCCCGCGCCGGTGCCCGCGCCGGAGACTGTGCGGAGGAGGAGTGCCATGAGGATAAGTCTTTCGCTTCGAGATATCCCGACCGGGACGGGTTTGCTGCTGCTGCCGAGAAAGAAGGTTGGCGTTCCGGAGCCGGCGTGCTTGGACTCGACTCGTGTCTGGAAGTGCCCACTGGCGGCGAAGAGCAGCGCGCCCATTCGAGCGCTCGGGCACGGGCGACTCCTATAGGGCGAGCGTCGACGATGGAAATGGCGGGGATGGGACCGCGTTTTCTTTTGTTCGCGGCGGGGGGCGACAACCCGCCCAAGAGGTGGCTCAACGGGCGCTTGAGTTTGGCGGGAAGTCGGTGTAGCACCTCAGTGACCCGGGTCAGAGTCGGCGAGCTCTGTAGGCACGAGACGGTCGTCAGTCGCCGGTTCGCGCGTTTCGTCGAGGAGAGGGACCCCCGCGTTACTGACACTGCGCGGCAGTAGCGTCTCTTCCTCCATGGCATCAGTCTTGTCGTTGATCGTCCATTCGGACCACTTTGAAACAAGGGTAGGACGCGGGATCTCTGTGAACGTAGCATCAAGAATGGAAACGGTTTGATGTCAGAACGACGCCGCTGCTCACCAGGGTCTCTATCGCAAAAGGAAAGCAGGATCTCAGCAGGCAGGACGTCAACCGAGTCCGCCCTGTACGACTGCATCGGTGACGCGGTCCAAGGGCGAAGACGGACGAAAGCAAGCAGAGCAGCGATAAGCGGCGGGTCAAGTTCCACGCCGAAAGGAGATTCACCAGCCAGCAGGGTTATGTACTCGAGTGAGTGATCGCGCCTCAGTGTCTCATGGCTAGCTTGGACCGGCAAGACTGACGGCAGGTATAGCATTCGTTTGTGTCGGGGGTCCGAAGTCCGTCCGCCGTGGTCGCGCCTCGGAGAGACTTTGTGCAGCCCTGAGCGGCAGTCTCCGGATGACGCCTCCGCAGAGTTCTTCGCGCGCCTGTTCGGAGTGGTGCTGTAGGCACAAAAAAGTGTGTCGCATGGCCAGCTTTTTGACGGAGATGACGAGGTTGCAGATCAGAACCCTTCGGTTTCGAGCTCGCAGCTGGGGCCGATGGCTTCTTGTGGGCAAACGTGCTCGGCACCGGCCGCCCCTTCGGACAGCAGAGTCGGCGTTGTCAAGATCGTCCCACTAGTCGTCAGTGCAAGCTGTCGGAGAAAGGCAAACGAGATCTGCAACCGTGATCGAGAGAGGAGGTGAGCGCCTCAAACGGGCAAGTCGTGGAAAAGGATGACGAGTGGCGACGATGTCGACACTTCGGCCACATGTCTTTGTGTCTTGGATGCCCTCGCACATGCGCGTCCCGACTGTACAGGTTGGCACCTGCAACGTGAAGCAAGATCTCCGTCTTCTCGCCGACCTCGGCTCCGAGGGGACACAAGTTGCGCCAATGCCCGAGCGGCGGTTTCGGCAGTCGTGACGCTCGAGGCCAGCCATCCCCGACCCTGAAGACAGGTGACGATGTGTGTGTGAAGGGGCTGAGTCCCATAGTACCTCGAGACGGAGCGCGAGAAATCGACAGCCATCCGGTCGGGCAGGTGGACATGTGGAAGACGAGAAAATGCATCATTAAGAAGGCACGTGAGAAGCTACACAGCGCCGTACGTAAGGCCTCCAAGCACAAGCACAAGCAAAAGCAGCCCCTCCGATCAGAAGTCGAGCCAGGCTTTGTACGCGGGGCAATCGACCGGATTGACGGGCGCGACGCCGTTCCCGATCCCACCTTTGAGTTCTCCCCATTTCGCGTCCGACACTCCGATCGCCGCTCCTGCTCCGCCCAACATTCCAATCCCTTGAATCCCACCTTCGAATTCGATCCGGGTCGACGGAGCCCCCGTGCTGACTTGAGCGGGACGGCGGACGGCTTCGGCACGGCGGCGAGGGGGTTCGGAGCAGAATTCCTCGACGGGGCAGCGGCCGCAGGGCATGTCGGTCCAGCCGACGGTGGGACGGTACTGGCGGATCATGCGGTAGACGTATTGCGTGTTGCCGCCGTCCGTGCCTGCACCTCCTTCCGCTGCCGCGTCGTCTGCTTCTTCGACGGCAGCCCCTCGTTTTCGCCTGCTTGCCGACTCGTCCTCGCTCTCCGATGATGATGCGCCCTGGTCGCTGTCCCCTTCGGCTTTGACTCGGCGCTTGACGCGCTTCTTGCGGCGTTTCGAGCTGCCCTTCTTTTTCCGCCCGCCGTCGCTGTCCCCGCTCGCCTCTTCCTCCTCTTCATCGTCGTCTTCTGACCCTTTGCCGGCGCGACGTCGTTTTCCTTTCCCTTTCTTCGCCGCCGACGGGGCCGCCGCGTCCGAGTCGAAGTCGGAACTCTGGTCGTCGTCGCTCTCGGTCTCGGTATCGGAACCGAGTTTCGCCCGTTTCCGCTTCGCCTTGCCGTTCGCCGCCCGCTTGCCACCTTTGCCCTTCTTGCCTTTGCCTCCTCCGGTGTCGGACCCGTCCGAGTCTTCGTCGGAAGACGACGACTCGGCGCCCTTTTTCCGCTTCGACGACGACGACTTGGCCGCTTTCTTGCCGTTCGCTTTCCCTCCCTTTCGCGCAGCGACGGGCATCCCATCCGGTCCGAGGCGGTTCACGAGCACCTTTTCGACGTCGCCGTCAAACACCATCAAGTCGAGCAGGTCCTCGACGTGCTCCTTGTTGAGGTCGACGATCGCGGCGCCCGACTTGAGGATCCATTCAAGGACTTGTTCGGACGTCGGCAGCAAGGGAGTCGCCGTGACGGGGTAGATGGGCTTGATTCGGGTCGACTCGGAAGTCGAAGGGTCCGTGACCGTGACTGAAGGTGGTTGCGACTGCGTGCGTGGCAGACCTGGGGTAAGGGATCGACTCAAGAATGAATCACACGCTCTCGCCGAGAAAGGAGCCCTCACCTTTTGCTGCAAGAATTTCCGCACGACCTTTTTCAGGGTCTCGACCAACTCGACGTCGAGTTCGTTGTCGGTGAACCAGGGACCGCCCGTCAGCTCGACCGAAGGCGCGATCCCCGTGAGCATGTAGATCTTGCGAGTCGGGGTCTGTGTGCAAGCGGGAGCGCGCAACGTGGGAGTGTCAGCGAGCGCTCTCGCAGGCGCAGCCTGTCGGCGGCTGCGTTGATCCGTCTCCGGAAGGACAAGCTGCGGAGAGCACTCGGTCGTTGACGACTCACCTTGACCGACTTGACCGTCTTGATGGTCTTTTTCCCTTCGAGGACCTTGAGCGCCTTGGCAATCGTCGCGCGAGGCAAGCCCGTCTTGGTCGTCAGCGTCCGACTCCAGATTCCTGTGTCGGGCAGGTCGTTCCGAGTCAGCATCTAGGTACGGCCGCTCAGGCAGGTCCCTGAACAGACACGCACCCATATTGCCGGCGTCGCGGATGTGGTTCAAGACGAGTTTCTCCTCTGCATCCATCGAACTCATCCTGCGGGGTCGCCGGGCTGTCAGCATTCCGAGCACTGTTCTCGACCGACTCGCCAAAGTTGCACGTACGCCTTTGCTTCTTCTTTGCCGAGGAAACGGAACATGGTCTGGCCACTGGACGTGCGGAGCATTTGCGCGAGGCCCTGGAGAGTGGCTCATTCGGGGTCAGCGACTCGGTCGGGTCGATCCGGACCGCGCGCGCGGGAACACGCACCTTTCGCAACAGGCCATTGACTGCGTCCATGGTGGTCGCAGTGACGCTGAGCCCGCACGCGGCGAACAAGTCGTTCTGAAGCATTTCCTGTGTTTTCGGCGGGCGGCGGGGGGGGGAGGTTCGCTCGCAGTCAGCGCGCCTAGCTCGGCGCCCATGGGGTCTCTGAGATGACTAGGTTGACGGTGGGGCTAATGTACGTACGCCTCCCTTGACTGCGAGGCCGGCATTGAGGAGTTTGAGCTCGACGGGGGAGAGCTTCTTGGCGCTGGCGGCGGCGGCGCCTGCGCTCGAGGTCGACGCCCTCGGCGGCATCGTGGTCGGGGCGAGCTCGCTAAGCGGTCGGCGAGTCCCGCAGAGCCGCGAGAGGGCGTTGCAAGGGATCGTGCGGACGAGAGACGCGTTAAAGGTGGAGGTCCAAAGTCAGCAGCGCAGGGGAGGCGCCGGCTCCTTTTGTACACTCGACACTCTCGGATCCACACAACCTGTAACCAAGAACCGGAGCGCTATGGGACGGGTCCCACCCAAGATTACGACGCGGACGCTCCTGCTCGAGCCGGACCGCTTCGACGCTGCGTTCGACCAACTGTTTGTCGCTCAACTCTCCGTCATCGGACCCAACGCACTCTGGATCGCAGTCGGAGCAGCCGCCCAGCCCCTCTCTCTCATGGCAGACACGGCAGTCGCAATGCCAGTCAGTCCGCCCTCGCCTCTCTCCAAGTCGCCCCTCGCCCTCGCTGACTTTGGGTGTATTTCCTCTCGACCATGCTGCTTGAATGAAAACAGAGACCGGGCAATACCGTCCCGCCGGCTGCCACCAGCTTGAGCACATCAACGTCCGCTTCTTTGGCGCTGGCTGCCCGTCTCTGTGCGTCCCGTCTCTCGTTCTCCCCCTTCAGGAGAACGGCAAGTTCTGACTCCGACTCACACCTGCCGCCTGTTCAGCGAAACGCTACGCGAGCCAAGTCTTTCTCTCGCTCGACCTGTCCTCGCTCGCCGACGCGGGAGGTGGACCGGCCTCGTCCGACCGGGCCATGTTGCCGCTCGAAAAGGCCCTCATCGCCCAACTGGATCAAGTCCTCGAACGGCCGACGAGGACGACAGCACCTCCGTCGTAACCCCACTACTCTGTACTGTGTACAGCTCCGCATCGACTGAAACCCCGCCGCTTGTTGTAATCCGAACACTACCCATTCCTCGGACCCGGAAAATCTCGTGACATAACCGAGGGGGATCGGACCAGCGATACACTTGAGCGCGCGAGTGAGTGAGTCTCTACCAGAGAAAAGATTAACAGCACTTGGGTTTGGTGGTACGGTTACATGGAGGGAGAACCAGGATGCGGATGGACGTCGAATTCGGATACAGGGAGGGAACGAGCGGCGCGTGGCGGAATGAATGGCAAAGGGGGGAAATGAACGTGGTCGGAGCGATATGGAGGGCACCGCTGCATTTGGGAAGCCGGGCGGTGTGGTCGTCTCCTGGGATATGAGTCGAGATGAACGAGTGTGATGGGGGAACGCGAGTCAAGGCGGGGTTGGGAGCGCTCAGAGGGCGATCCGGCCCTGCATTCCTGACCGACGCCCAAGCTCCCGGCGAACTACAACCATCAAGGCGAAGGAAGGGCGGTTGGAGCGGCGTGTCAGCGATGGGTGGCGGGGGCCCATGATCTCCCTCGGCCCTCGGGACGCAGGAAGAAGACTCACGCCAAGTCGGTTCGAGCAGCGACGAGTTCGGACCTGGAGGAGGTGCGCTCGTCACCTTTGAGCGGGGTGGGTACGGCTGCTGGTTCTCAGCTGCTGCGGCGGCCACGGCGGCGATGCGGAACGGGGAGGCGGCGAGACTCGCGACGGGACGGGAGGATGAGGAGGCGGCGGCGGCGGACGCAACGGCGCGGTTCACGATCTGACGAGCGACTGTTCCAGCGGCGGTGCCCATCGTACTCCTCCTTCTTTCCAAGTGGTCCTCTTCGGAGGGAGACGGTTGTTGGTGAGAGGATGCAAGACCTTGCGGGAGGTGGATTCCGGACCGCGAAGATCGCCCGAACTTGCAAGATATTGTACTGTACTGACAGTGTATATAGCAATAAGGCCTATAAGGTTGTTCCGGAAGCTGTGTGTCTGAGAGCCACACTCCCGCGCCCCTCCCCGACTTGGGAAGGTCAACTCGACGAGCACGAGGCGGGTCGAGATCGCCCCCAGCTCGAGTTCATTAACGATCTAACCAATCGCGTGCAAACCTTGTGCGTACACGGCTGCTTCCCGCTCTGGATCTCTCGCAAGAGTCTGGCCGCCGCTTGTCGCAAGCCCCTCCGCTACCCACCCGCTCCTCCTGCTTCTCCACGCCTGATCTGAGACTGGCTCGCCTCCTCCAGGAAGGGCTCCCCTCCCCCACTCGAATCGCTCAACTCGGCGCGACCTGAAACGCCGCGCTCTCTCGCCGGCGCACCAGACCTACACAGCCTGCTTGCTCTCCCACGCACGCAGTCATGGCTAGGACGGCACCCGCACCGGCGCTCAAATGGGCCATCGTCGCGACCGCTTCGCTGATCGTCCTGATCTGGTTCCACACGCGGCGGAAAGAGGCCGTCACCAAGGCGAATGCGGCGCACACGGTCAAACGGGACAACGTGACGGAAGTGTTGGGCATCGGGAGGCATAGCTCGACGGTCATCTTTCTGCAGTGCGTTCCGGTCTCCTTTTGATCTCTCTTCAGTCGTGCGTCGTTGCGATAACGCTGGTTTCTTGTGCGCAGCGGTTTGGGCGGAAGGGTAGCGCAAATGTAAGCTGTGGCGAAAGATACCCTAGATCTGGGCATGATCGCTGACCTTTTGACGGCGGCGCGACAGAATGCCGCTGGTGGATTACATGCGACCTCGATTATATCAAGCGAGTTGGGTGATGCCGTCTGCGTAAGTCCTTGCGCAGCCTTTCCCTCCCTTCCAAGATGATCTGGACCTAACGCTGACTGTCCTCGGCGCGCAGACCCGAGAAGCCCGTCACGGCTTTGGACGGCGCCACCATCCCCGCTTGGTGCGTCCCCGCCGCCGCGTACAATTCCCCCTCTTCACTCCGCGACTCACTCGGACTCCATTTGGACCCCCCCGCGCAGGTTCGACATGATCGAGCTCGTGGTGCCAAAAAACCCGCCGATGCCGAAACACGAAGCCGAGGAGGACATGCACGAGTCGGTCAAGCGCGTGCACGAGTTGATCGAGGACGAGATTGCAAAGGGGATCGACCCCGACCGGATTGTCATCTCGGGCTTCTCGCAGGGTGAGTCGTGTGGCGGTCCTGTCTGTGGCCTGAGGCTCGAGGATCCGGAAAACTGACGAGAAGCGCGCGTTCTTCGGCAGGTTGCGCCATCTCGCTGCTGACGGCACTCTCGACGCCACATAAACTCGGAGGCGTCATGTGCCTCTCCGGATGGCTCCCTATGGCTTACAAGATCAAGAACAAGAAGCATCCCGTGAGTTCAAGCGGTGTTTGTGACTCGCAGGAGAATTGACGAGAACCTCCCGTCGCAAGATGCAAACGGAGCATGCGGCAGATGTCCCCGTCTTTTGGGGCCACGGTACCTCTGACAACACCATTCAGTGCGTCTCCATTTCGTCTGGTGACTCGCGGGGGATGGCCGTCGTTCCTGACTCTTTGCGCGCGCGCCCAGATACAACTGGGGAGAAGAGAGCGTCGCCTACTTGTCTCAGCTCGGCTTCAAGGACGTCGACTTTCGCACCTATTCCGGTTCGTTTGGTCTTTTCTGACATCCTTCTTTGGGCTTGGAAGCTGTGCGCGTCGTGGCTGACCTTGCTCCGGCGACGCAGGGCTGACCCACTGGATCGAGGAGTTTCAGTATGACGGTTTGTTTCCCTCTCCAAGTCACGCCCGTAATACCACTTGGCTGATCTTTACCCGGAACAGACATGCTGGAATGGCTCAAGAAGCGGATACCGCCAATCTGAAAGATCCTGCAGGCACTGCTTGTACTTTTATTCCCCTTGTTTCTCTCGAGCGAGAGCGAGGGCCCTCGTTTGACCTTTTTGCAAAGCAACTCCCCATGTGCCTTCTTTCTGTGTCGAGAGCGGAGTTACCGCTGCATCGCATGCTACGCATCCTGCATCTCGTCGTCCTGCGAGCGAGCCTCGGCGGCGGTGGCGACCGGCTCGGCGGCGGTCGTCAATCCCAACGCCCTCGCGACCTCTCGGCTCGCCTGTTCCTGGTCTCCGGCCGAAGAAGAAGAAGAAGGCGAGACATCGCCCTGAGGCTCCCACGGTTTCCGTTTCCGTTCGGCGGTACTCGCGGTCGGCGGTTCGGCCGCGAGTTGGTCCGGAATGTCTTTGATCCCGGGGACCGGTGCGCCTGTCGCGATCAGGTGGGCGAGTTCGGCAAACGTAGGTGGGTACGGCGGTTGGTCCTCCTCCTGCGTGGTCGAGTCTGACGAGGCTGTTGCGGATGAGGAGGATGGATCTGCTGGATGTTTGGGCGGAGGGGCGAGCGCCGACAGCGGTTGAGGCTGTTCGAGATCCGGTTCGGCGTGACTGCGGGAGTAGAATAGGCGTCAGTTAAAACATGTCGCTATGACAAGGAAGAAAGTTGAACGAGTCGACCCGGCGCACTTTGAGAGGTAGAACGCTTCTGCCCTCTGGGCAATCCCCCGGATCTCGTCCGCTGGAGCGCCTCGTTCAAAGAATGGTTGCAAGATTGACTCCAACCCGACCTGCAAGTAATGCAAGGGAATACAACGTTCAGCCTGCGCTTTCTTCTGATGGTCTTTGGGAGGGCGACGTGAGACTGACGAGGAAGGTCGGGTCGGTCAAGGTGGTGTAGTGCCCGGCTGACCGGAGTGCCTGTTCCGTGTCCATGTCTGTCTCGCTATGTCCACACGTTGGACAAGAGTGTCGACTCGAGGCGTGAGCGCGCGAGATGATGTGGGGGGGAAGCAAGGGAACGTGGGTCGGCTTGAGTGCTTGTTGCGAGGGGGCGGGGTCGGATCCGAAGCAGCAGTGCTGGTGAACACTAAGCCTGACTAGACTCTCAAGGACTATGAGAGTGGGAAGGACCGGCAACTTCGGCTTTCTCTCCGATCGTGCTTCCGCGTGTTGCGCTCCTTCCCCTTCTCCGCTCTCACTCACACACGCACTCTGTGTGCCAGCAGCGAGACAGCAAGAACACTGCAAGGAGGACGTGGCAGCTCGCTCTCCCAAGCCGCCGCCATGCTCGCCTCTCTCGCCGGTGGCGCTTCGTGCGGCCCTTCCAACCCGCTCCAGCAACTCTCAAAGACGTACGCAGCGGACCGCGGAGCTCAGCAGGTGCGCGCGTAAGACATCGGTAGCTCTTGACGATCTCACAGCTGACGGAACCGATCACCCCGCAGGACCACTTTGCCGGTTCGCAAGCCGGTCCATCGGGACAGGTTCGTCCTTCTGGTGTGGCGTGGGCGGCTCGCTTGCATATGCCTTGACGACTGACTTGAACCCCGCCCGCCGCCAGCACTCTTTCCGAGCCGCACCTTCCAATGCCGGCGATGCTGCAGCCGCGCAACAGTTCTTCCAGCAGCCCGGTCGCTCGAATCAGCCTTTCAACCTCTCGCCCTTGCAGCACGCCCTTCCCTCTTCTTCGTCCTCCGCCGCAAGCACACCTCCAGCATGGGCTCAAGCTTTTGTCGCTCAGGCTCCCGTCTTGAATTCCAACGCCCCCGCCGCCGCCGCCGAGCAGGAAATGTTTGCTCGTGCCTTTGGAGGCGGAGGAGGGGCTACAAAAACTCGCGAGGGAACACCACCGGCATGGGTCGGAGATTTCCAACACCACCACGCCGCCTCGTCCGTTCAGCAACCGTCCCCTGCTCAGCAACAACAAGGCTTGTCCCGCCTGCAGGGTCAAGGGTTCGCGATGCATCCGCCACCGCCTTCGGGTTTGATGGTCAACTACCTGAGACCCGCTCCGAATCTCGTCTTGGGGGAGGGGGCTCAGCAGATGATGGTGACACCGGAAAGCATGGCCACGGCGAGGGAACGCGAAGGCAAGGCTGGTGAGAATCCTCCCGACGTTTCTCCTCCTCCTCTCGTTTAGGACTGACGGGCGACCCCTCGAAACAGACTGGGACCACGCTTTCGAGACTCGCCAAGCCGACGCGCAAGCTCCGGCCGACTTGATCTCGGATCGGATCCTCCCCGCAACGGCGATGACGAACCAAACCGACTTTTCGTCCCACCTGCACGAGACTCGCCCCCTCACTCCGCCTCTCCGCGCTCACTCACCCGTCGCGGACGATCAGGCCGCGCGCGATGCCCTCGCCCAGACTGCGGCGAATTTGCTGTCGACGGTGCGGTCTGCTGAGGAGCAGCGGTTGCGATCCAATGCCGCCGAGCAGACGCCGACCCAGGTGGGCGACAAGTTTGCGCAGTCGTCGTTCATGCACTTGATGCGGCAACTCAGGGACGGTCAAGTCGCCGTCGAGGGAGACAAGGTCGTCGAGCAGTCCTCTGCGTCGTCGTCGTCCTCGACTCTCAACAAGGGCAAAGCCCGAGCGGACGGCTGGGCGAGCGACTTTGCCGCGACGACGACGACGAATCGCCAAGCCGAGTTGCATCAAGCGTTTGACCGCGAAGAGGAAGGCCGCGTCAACTCCGCTACTGCTCCCGTATTGCGACCGGGGCAGACCGTCGCCAGTCACGCGCACGAGCAGCACGCGTGGGCGCACGACCAGGCCGAGTCGGCGCGGTTGGTCCGCGAGTTGCAGGAAGGGTTCCAGGCGATGCATGGCTTGTGGGACGACGAGGACCGCGCGAGGGCCGCGAGGGAGCGCTCGGCCGACATCAAGGGCAAGGGGAAGGAACGCGAACCGTTCGTCTTCCAGGGAGACGGCGGCAACCTCGTCGATGACTCGGACCACGAGGAGACGACCACCCAGGTGCCGTTGGCGCAGGCGTCGTGGGAAGAAGACTTTGACGACCCGAGCATGATTGTCGGCGGTCATGCGCTCGGAGGCGGGATCGCTCGGAGACCTTCGGTCGGGCGCATGTCGGCGCAGCAGATGGAGTGGGACATGCTCCAGCGCGATTGGGACGAGATGGACGCGACGGCGACGGGGTTCAGGCCGGCGAACCAGGTCGAGGCGACCGGTCACGGGTACGCGTTTGCGCAGAACAATCCGTATGCGCACGCTGCGGGCCAACCTGCCGCGACGACTCATCATCACCACGCCCACCACGTCGCGACGGACGACTTGTCGGCCGCGTTGACGGAACGGCACGAGTCGCTCCTCCAGCGCGAGGCCGAAGTCCTCCGCGAGCCGCACAACGCCTCGGCGTGGTTGTCGCTCGGGTTGAAGCAGCAGCAGAACGAGCGCGAAGAGCTCGCGATCGCGGCGCTCCGGCGCGCGACCGAGTTGGACCCGTTCGTCGCCGATGGGGCGGCCCACCTCGCGCTCGCCGTCTCGTACACGAACGAGGGGCGTCGCACGGACGCGTACGAGCACTTGAACCAGTGGGTCGACGCGATCGCGAGGGAACAAGGGTCGTACTATGCCAACGAGATTGCGCAGTACCGCAACTTGTTTGGCGCCGCGTTGCCCAACTCGATCCAGGACCGGCAGGTGTACCTCTCCAACATGCTGATTCGCCTCGCGCAGAGTCGCGCCGAGCGGTCGCAGGGGGGAGCAGAGGGCGTCGATGCGGACGTCCAGGTCGCGCTCGGCGTCCTGTTCAACTCGAGCGAGGAGTACGAGAAAGCGAGCGACTGCTTCGAGGCGGCCTTGTCCGTTCGACCCGATGTGCGTGCGCGCGGTTCTTCGCAGACTTTCTCTCATTGGTTTCATGTCCCGACTGACCTCTTCTTTTTGCTTTGCAAACGCCGCAGGATCCGCTGTTGTTTAACCGCCTCGGGGCGACGTATGCCAACTCGGGCAAGACGGACGCCGCGATGCAGTACTACCACGCTGCGTTGGACCTCGATCCGGGTTATGTCCGCGCGCGGTACAACCTCGCCGTCGCATGCATGAACGTCGGGGTGGGTTCTTCTTGCGTCGTCATTTCACAGCTGTTCTTGGAATGGGCAGCTGACCCCCTTTTCGCCCAGAAACACGAGGACGCCGTTCACCACTTGTTGACGTCGTTGTCGATCCAAGAAGCCGACAGCGAGCTCGACAGTGAGTCTTTTGCGGTGGTGCCGGCCTTTTGATGGTCGCTAATGATCGTCTTTGCCCTCCGCCTCCAGACTTGCAGCAAGGCCCGCCTTCCGCCGAGTCGGGTCACGTCAGCCACGCCTTGTGGGACATGCTCCACGTCTCTCTGCTCCAGTGCGTTTTCGCCCTTTCTCGAGACTTGCGCTCGCCCGCTGACTGGTCACGCTTCCCTGCAGGATGCACCGGAGCGACGTTGCCCCCTTGGCGGCGGCTCACGACCTGCGGACCCTTCTCGAGACCTTTACTTCCGAGCGGTAGTCGTAGTACCCCTTGTAGCTTTTTCTTGCGGACTTGTGATCGAGTCGTGCGCGCGCGTGAAAGTGCGAAGCTGCGTTCCCGACCGACGCGCCTCTTTCGCCGTTCTCGTCGCGCTTTCACCGGACTTGCCCAAGGACATAGACTTATACGCGAGTCACACTGGCTATGGAAGGACAAGCTCTGATGCAACGGCTGCCGGAAGCGCTCCAGCAGTTCCGGGTGCGTGACACGTCCCACCGCCTCGTCGTCGTCGTCGTCTGCGGCGGTTTGGGTCCTCTACAGACAGAGCGCGCTGGCATGCTGACCCAACTCGCCTCGTGCGGCTTACTGTAGCAGGAACGGCTGCAGTCCCTCCGACCACCTCAGGAGGTGAGCCTTCCCTACGTCGACCTGAATGCCCCTGTGTGCTGTACGCGCGAGCTGACGAGTACGTCGACCGCGCAGTTCTTTGATGTCCAGGTTCGTCGTCGCTTCAGGCTCGGCTACACAGAGCTCCGCCGCGATCGCTTCGACCGCGTCGACCTTGAAATCACCTCCGGGGCGATATCGCTGCTGGACTCGCATCTCGAATCCCGTTCCCTGACTGATATTCGTGCTTCTTACTCTACTACAGCGGGTATCCAAGCCGGCAGACATGGGTGTAAGTCTTTCCGCCGTCGTCGCGGTCCGCGTTCCCTCTTTTCGCGGACGCTGTCTTTATCATGACGCGGTCTCCGGCTATCCTTTTCGTTCCTGAGAATACTCACACGATGCGAGGTTCATGTGCGCACAGGTCGCGACCCAGCGGATCAAGTCCGTCCTAACGTTCTTCAGGATCAGAGATTCACCCTCTTCCATCGACTGACATTCCTCCCCCGCCGTGTCTAGATACAACGTCAACTACTTTTCCGGCAACTACATCCTTCGTGAGTCAATCTCTGGGCGAGACTGTTCGAGCCTGGCGAACGAGGCCCGCTCACACCCTCGTTCCTGCGCGCAGTGTTTCTCCTCCTCGCCGTTTACTCGCTCCTCACGAACCCGCTTCTCCTCATCGCCATCGCCTTCCTCATCGGCGTGAGTATGATCGGCCGGGAGCTGTGAGAGGACTCTCGTTCCTTCGCTGACTCGGAGATTTGCGATCCCCCGCAGGGCTACATCGGGATCAACCGCTTCATCCCGGAACCGGTCCAGTTCGGCTCGACCACGATCGAACCGAAACACCTCTACATGGTCCTCCTGATCGTCGGCATCCCGATCCTCTGGATCGCGGCCCCGATCGCGTCCTTTTTCTGGCTCGTCGGCAGCTCGAGCGTCCTCATCCTCTCGCACGCGGCACTCGTCGAACCGGGCGTCGAGAGCGAGTACGGAACGGTGCAGGGCGTTTAGGAGGGCGGGGGTTTCTCTTTCTGTGCGTGGTTGATGGAGGCGAGGGGGGTCGATGCATGGACATTTTTCGTATTCTCTGCCTCTGCAAAAAAGCAAGGCCGTGCCTTCTCTTCCAATCATGTGCGCCTGGTCTCGATGCATTCCAGAGTGACGCCACCCAACTACGAAGCCGTCCGCGCGTTCTCCCACGAGAGGTAGACCGTCCACGCGACGTTGACCACGCCCGCGAGCGGAACTCGGTACTGCAACGGCACGTACAAAAACATCACGCATTGCACGAACGGCCACACCTGTGCGAGGGTTTGCATCAGTTCAGCTCTGTGCGACTGGTAACAAAGAAAGCAGACGCACCTTGTAGTTGGTGAGGAGGATGGGGATCAAGGCGTTTCGGATCCGGGCGAGGATCGTGGCTGGCGTGCGGAACTCCATCAAGCCCATGCAGACGAGAAAGACGACGAACGAAATGGGGGCCCTGTGTAGAGGAGGTTCATCAGCTTTGTCGGCGTTTTGAAAACTGCCAGTTTGGCGGGGCTCACATGAAGATTTGATCTGCGGCAACGCGTCGGAGGAGGACAATCTTGTCCACCGGCGGCAGCGAGGGTGTAGTCTTCAACTCGAAATCACCAGCGCCGTTCCCCTCCTCCGCATGGCCGTTCCCGTTCAAGGCCGGCGTCTTTTCTCCGCCCGTTTGCGAAACCGTCGACGCGGTTCTTCGGTGCAGCCGAGGCGACTCGGAAGGCGGGATGTCCACTTTGACGCTCTCGAGGGGGACATAGTCCGGTGCTGGTGGTGGGAGGGACAAGTCGTCCGTGTCGGTCGACGGTCGGAGCGGGTATTGTCGTTCGAGGTAGGCTGTTATCGGAGGAGACAGTTTCGTGAGCTGGGTTCTGTTTCGCGGGGCGGGAGGAGTTCGAAGACCCACCGTTCCACATCAGTGCCAAGGGTGCTATGCCGACGCCAAAGATGAAGAACCGCAGTGTTCTCGCCGGGTCGTAGCTCTCGTCAGACTGCGAACGGGCAGCATGAGTCAGGGCGGTTTATTCGCAGGCTGGAGGCGCCCTCTCCTTTCGGGTCGAAGCGACGTACGAAGAACACTTGCGCGCATGTGTCGCCTATGGCGTTGAGCGAGCCGTACATGACCTGGGGATTGACGGCGGAGTGCAGTCAGTTTTCGGGTTCTCGGGTCGGTGCGGGAGGCGGTGGTAGCGGTGAGCGTACAGCGACTCCGGCTCGGGGATGCGTCTCAAATAGCCAGCGGTGTACATCATCGATGGGTGACATGGTTGCAGGTCAAGAGCTGGTCCGTGTGGATAAGCTGTTCGGAGCAGGTCGAGTCGAAGCGGGAGCGGTGGGGCCGAGCAGCAGCGGGGCCTGTATGTAGCGAGCCAGCCCAACCAACCAGCCATGTTGCGAGAGTTTTGGATCTAGCCCAGTTGCAGCCCGTACACACGAGTCGGTGGGTCCAGCCAACTTTGGGATCTGCGGCGGGAGAGCTCGAGAGTCGAACCCGCCGAATGTTGCCGAAATCGGAAATGAAAAAGTGCGATCGACGCCACTTTAATTGGCCTCCGCGCGAGCTGATGAAGATCCCGCGGCCCGCCGCCGCACCGCCTCCCGCACAAGGTTGCACTTGCTCCCGATCCCAAATGAAGTCGAGAACTGCTAATCGGCGGTCGACAGACGCTCCCGCCTCGCCCCCTGGGACTCGAAGGAACATGCTCCTTGCTGCTGCTCGACCTCCCTCCACCGCTCGCTCCCTCTGAAGGATGCAAAAGACGCTACCGCCGAGATCCATCTGGATCATTTCGCTACTCGCTGTTGCGTTCGTGCTCCTGACCGGCGGGCATTACCACCGCGACAAGCTCTCGTCCGCCGTCGCCAAGCAGCGCGAGCTGGTCAAGCAGACGCGGAGAAGCAGGTTTAACAAGGTCGTCTGCTTCGGAGACTCGCTCTCAGATGCTGGGTGCGTTCGCGTCGGTCGGGTGCGCGGGGTTGAAAACAGCCACTGACCTTTGACGCCGTGCAGCAACGGCGCGTGGGTCTTTACGAACCGGACGTGGCCCAAAGACACGGCGGTGCGTTCCTTGTTGCTTTCCCCGTTTCTCCCCAGAACTGACCTCGCTCCGGCCCGCGCGCAGTATGTCGGTCACCGCTTCACGAACGGACCGGTCTACTCGGAGTACATTGCCCAGACGCTTGGCGTGCCCCTGGTGTCCTATGGTGAGCCCTCCTCTAGTCCTCTTGGGGAGAACCTGCCGACTGACCGCGGTTGTGCAGCCACGGGCGGCGCAAGCATCTCTCACCGCGTCTCGAGTCGGTCCGGCGAGCACGGCATGCTCCCCGTCGACTGCATCCTCGATCAGATTGCCAAGTACAGCATCGGCAAGAAGGACGAGTCGGCGACCTTGTTTATCGTCTACGCCGGGGCGAACGACGCCTACTTTTCGCTCGATGAGGGTGGCACGCCCGCCGAGGTCGTCGACGATCTCAAGCTCGCAGTTCAGGCCCTCAAGGACATCGGTGCGTTCTGGTTGTCGAGAGTGTTCTTCAGAATGGTGCGCTGACGGTTGGGGAGGAAACAGGTGGCAAATACTTTGTCATCCCGACCCTGCCGCCGATCGGAGAGAACTATCCCTATGCGGTGCGTTTGCCATTGCGGTCAGGTTAAGCGAACGTCCAATTGCTGACGCCGCCGTACGACCCGCCCCAGAACGCACTGCCGAAAGCCGCGCCGTTGATGTACTTTTTCTCGACCGAGTTGCGCAAGCTGTACCTTCAGTGGGCCAAGTCGGAACCGGGCGTCGCGATCGCCGACTACTACTCGCTCTTTTCCAAGTTGATGGACAAGCCCGAGCGGTACGGGTTCAGTCGCAAGTACCTCAAGCAGGGGTGCATCGGCAGGAGATGCTCCGACAACTGGCGCGAGTACATTTGGTTCGACGACGTGGGTCTCCTTCTCTTTCTCGCCGCTGTCTACTGGCTGCTGACGATTGTGACGCTGCAGTACCACCCGACGACCTATGTCCACTCGCTGATGGCGGACGAAGCCATGGAGGCGCTCGATAACGTCTTGTGGTGGAACTCGGCGCGGCGATTCTAGACACTGTATACTCTTTTATACCATCCTGTATCCTTTACCATCACGTAGCCTTTACCATCATATCTGCATTCAACCATATCGGATTTGTCCATCTGGTCAGATTCCTCGCCGCTTTCTGCTTCTCTCAACTTTCGCCTCTCCCCCAAGTCTGCTTCTTGACGCGCCTGACTCTTTGCAGCCACGAAAAAAAGAGCTACTGCAAACATGCCCGCCGCCGCTCCGCCTCCGCCTCCGCCTCCTCCGCGTGCCTCGTCGTCGTCGACGCGTGCACCCGCGAATGCTGTTCCCCCGCCTGCCCGCTCTTTCGCCGTGTCGCCAGCGATCCGTACAGCCTCTCCAGGGCCGACACCATCCTCGCCGACGCTCTCGCGGCCAGGAACGCCGTCTGGAGGTCGTCCCGCCAAACCGGTGCCGATGTTGTCCGTTCCGAGTCTGATGCACGACCTCGCCTCATTGAAAGGCACCGACTTGCTCCGAGACTTTGCCGGGTCGACGTCGGGCGGTGGACCCTCGCTCGGTGATGCACGGGCGGGCACGGTCGACTTGGCCTCGTTGGACCGAACTGCGGCAGTGCATCTTGCCGACGGGTTTGTCGCCGAGATGGACGCTCTTCTCGACCGCGCCAGCAAGGCAGTCTCGTCGACGGCGACGGTCGATCGTGCAGAGGCGGTCGGAACTTGGGCTTGGAACGTCGAACGGGGACTCGAAGCGTGAGGCGGGTTGAGCGACGGGTGAGTCCAGCTTTTGCTCACAGCGTCGGCGGTGCTGCAGTGAGTTTGGGTCGTATTCGTGCCAAAGCAGCGAGCCTTCCAGCCTACGGGGGCTGCGAGTCTCTCGTCTTGGCTCGGTGTACTTTGCCGCTTCGAGTCTCGCCTGTTGTGGTCGCCCTGTTCTCCTCCGAGAATGCTGACCAGTCCACCTTACTTGCAGTCCTTTTCTCTTCTTCCATCCTGCGGCACCGCAGTCTATCACCTCGCAGCACCGATCCTGCGCCTCTTTCCCGGCTTCATGTTCTCCAAATTTCCAATCCGCGCGTTCTCGCCTCCCATCGCCTTTCTCTACAGTGTCTTCGCCTACGTTCCAAAATCCCACCCACTGTACACTCGCCTGGACGCCGTCTGCACCCGCGCGACCCATTTCACGTGTTTATGAATGCAAAACAGGTACGCAGCTCTTGCGCCGAATCCTGCTCGCTTCCTTCGGAACTCGGTTCACCGGGAATCGCGAGCTGATAAATGGTGACTGGCGCACAGGATATCTTACTCTTCATCTCTGCACACCGATGCGGCGGGAAGCGGGTTCTCTTCGTCTTGACAGCTTCGGTGGCGTCGCCGAGCGGAATCACACGCCCGTGAGTTGGATTTTTCTCGTGTGCGTTTTCGGCATGCGGGCTTTGTTGTGATACTTGTACTGACGTGTTCTCCCGCGGCTACCTAGAGGGAGCCGGTCCGAGCTTGTTTGCCCAGCCGCTCGTCGACTGGTTGCAACTTTTCGCTTCGCCCGACCGGATCGAGCTGGACCGGCTGTTCGCCTCGGCCCTGTCGCTCCCGCCGACCCTCTCGCCCTACCTCCCGCACACCCTGGCCATCTCAGTGTCGACGATCTCGTCCTCAACTCCGCCCCGCCGCTTTCTGGCGACACGCGCGAATCCCGGTTTCGAAGATGATCGCCGTCTCGTCCGCCAACGCTCCCTCGACAGGCGCGCCGGCAACAGTTTCCGAAGGATCGCAAGCCAACGACAAAGAGAAGGTCTTCCTCGGTCGACGGCTGGCTGTACCGCTCGCCTTCTGCCAGGGCAGAATGCGACGTCGCTCGCTGGTTCAACTGTACGCTGGGGTGGAGCACTCACGAAGATCCGGGAGGTGGTATCGTCGGGGTGTAGTATAGCGGCGGAGGATCCGGCTGGGATCACTGTAGCCACTCGTACGGGGCGCCTCAACGGACCTGCTGGAACAATTTCAACGCATTGGCCATTTTCGAGCTGGCAAATCCCGACTCTCTGCAGAAAAAAAAACAAGAATATCTATGCAGTCATCGAGCAATTTGGCAGCCCCGCCATATCCAGCGCGACGCCTCGCTGCAATCGCTCGCACCGCGTGCTCTTCTCATCCGCGAATCGGCCGAAAAGGCTCTCACTCCGATCGGCTCTTCCCCTACACGCTACACATTGCCTGAAGATGGACGACGCCTATACGATTCCGACTGCTGCTCACGCCATGCAGCTCGCCGACAAGCCCGAATCGATCGACTTGTCGCACCACTTGAGCGAACTCGCAAAGGCTCGCATCTCGTCGCCGCTCAAGGTGCGCCGGACTTTCTCGCGGTCGCTGTGGTGGGCGGTGGTCTTTTCCTGACTGTGGACCCACTCGCAGGGCCTGTACAAGTACTTTAATCAGCCGGGCATGCTCTCGCTTGCCGGCGGATTGCCTCCACCCGAGGCGTTCCCTTACGTAAGTGCCTGCGGTCGCGGTGCCGACCATATCCAGGGCTGAATTGTTCCGCCTCCACAGGAATCCATCACGGCTCAGACGCTGGCGCGCAACTCGTTCAAGACGACCGAGCAAGGGATCGGCGCTTGGTTGTGGAGTCTCCTCGGGGGTGGCGGCAAAAAGACGGACCAGTGGACGATTCCCAAGTGGGACGCCGACAAGTCGCGCGTCCAGCTCAGCACCGCCTTGCAGTATGGCGAGTGGTTGCGCCGCGAACCCGAATCGCTTCTTCCCCGCTGACTTGGATCGTCCTGCAGGCACCGCGGCCGGACTCCCTCCCTTGGCCCAGTTCATCTACGACTTTACCGCGCGCGTCTACCGTCCAGCGACGTCCGACTTTAAGACCGTCATCAATGCTGGGTCGACCGACGCGTGGGGCAAGATTGTCACCAGCTTGTGCAACCCGGGCGACGGCGTCCTCGCCGAGGAATGGACTTATCCGTGCGTTCTCTCGCGAGTCGGGTTCGCTTCAAGCTGCTGACGACTAGTTTGATTCCGCTCTCTAAGGTCTGCGCTTGCGTGGGTTTTCGTTCTTACGGATCTGCTTCCAGTGGAGCGACTGACACCTTTTCCGACCGCAGGACCGCCTGGCCGAGTGGAATCAAGCCGGTGCCGCTTCCGATGGACGGCGACGGTCTGACGGTCGACGGAATGGAACAAGTTCTCGCCAACTGGAACCCTGACGAGCACGACGGCATGCAGCGGTGAGTCCTGTCGTCGCTTTTCCCGCCTTTTTAGTTCCCCCGAGCTGATGGACCCCGCACGCAGACCGCGAGTCTTGTACACGGTGCCGGTCTGCCAGAACCCGACCGGAGGCACCGTGTCGCTCGAACGGAAGCGCGCCATCTATGCCCTCGCGGTCAAGTTCGACATCATCATCGTCGAGGATGACCGTGAGTGCTTTCTCTTTCCTTTTCTTTCGGGTGTCGCCACTGAACCCCGTCCTTCTGCCCCACACAGCCTACTACTTTTTGCAGTCGGGCGAGTACCACCGCTCAGAGCAGGATCGCTCCGCCGCACTGCCAAACAAGACCGAATCCGATGCCGAGTTCCTCGCGAGTCTCGTCCCGTCCTACCTCCACCTCGACTACCAAGGCCGCGTCGTCCGCATCGACACCTTCTCCAAGACTATCTGCCCTGGCTCGCGACTGGGCTGGACAACCTGCAACCCCGTCTTTGCCGAGCGACTCGAGCGCGCGAACGAGTCGTCGACGCAGGCCGCGTCGGGCATGTCGCAGGCACTCGTCGGGTCGCTTCTCGCCGAGCAGTGGGGCCACACCGGTTACCTGAGGTGGCTCAAGGGTGCGGTCACTTCTTTGGGGGCGATCTCGGAATGTTTCGTCGGTGCTCACTGACCTTTCCCCTCGCAGGCCTCAAGGCCGAGTATCGGAACCGCCGCGACACGCTCGTCGACAACTTGCTCGATGTCAGTCACGCAGAGCTCGATGCGCGCTCTGTGGCTGCCTCTCAAACCGGTCCTCGTGCGTTCGAGGTCTGGACGCGCCCGACCGGGAAAGAGGTCGACGAGAAGTTCAAGGGCGGCGGGCAAAAGTTGCTCTCGTTTGTTGCGCCTGTTGGTGGCATGTTTGGTGGGTTGCGCTCTCTAGTCTCGGATCCGGGATGGCTGGGGCTGACCGGATCTTCTTTGACCCTTCGCTCTCGCGCCATCGGCTCTTTCTTTCGCCCGCTTTCTTGCGCCCCCCTTTCCGCCGCTCTCCTTCTCCGACCGCCCGCCCCGCCCAACAGTCTGGCTCCGTGTACACTTTGCCGCTCATCCGCGCTTCCACTCGACGCCGACAAGCGAGCTCCTCATGTCGCTCTGGGAAGACCTCGCCGAGCACCACGTCCTGATCGTCCCCGGCACCATCTTCTCCGCCGCCTCGGTCGGCCAGCAGGACCTCGTCGACCAGGACCCGGTGGTGACCGCTGACGGCGACGGCTTCTTCCGGATCTCGTTCTCGTCCGCCACTCCCGACGAGATGCACCGAGCGTGCAAGATTCTCGCCACCCGAGTGCGCGTGTTCTTCAAGGGTTGATCCGTTGCCGGTTTCCGTTGTAGCTACTTTTGGTCAATGTATCCTGTATATTGGAGATTTCTGCGATGCGAGCGCAGCAAGCGGGGGCCTGGTCTGTGCGAGCGAAGCGAGCCTATTTCCCTCCCATCTTGCGAGCGCAGCGGGCCGTTCTGGTCGTGTTCGCTTTCCTCGTTCTTGACATAGTGACACCTTGTGGTCTTCCTTGCTTGCCTCGGGAGCTTGCAGGGCCCGGCTCTATGCCTGTCGAGACAAACACTTGCTCACGACTGGATCGTGGCATGGAGGACTGCTTGCATTGTTCAGCACTTCAACAACTACAATACTCGTCAAACAATCAAATACAGTCTCTCGTCGGGTCATCGAGTACTCATACACGCTCATGGAAGCGCGCTCCGTAGATGTGCTGCTGCCGCAGGCTGAGTTGACCCACTACGGGTCCGGATCCGAGTTCCATACCGGTGCGAGGACCTCCTTTGAAGATGCGCAGCAATTTATGGTGACGCCGCTTGCGGTCGGGATCAGGAACGGGTTCGGGTGAAGGTGAGCCATGCTGTGGGTAAAGATCGCCGGTCAGCGATAAGTTATCCGACGATCTCGCGCGTCGCAAAGCTCACAGAAGATCCGTGGTGAGGATGCTCGCTCTCCCGACCTTGAAGACGCCCCTCACGAGCGGGTTGCTTTTCTCGAGCGAGTTGTCGCTGCTCACGAGCGAGTTGCTTTTCTCGAGCAAGTTCCTGTTGCTTTTCACGAGCAAGTTGCTCCTCATGAGCACGTTGCTGTTCTCGACCGACATGCTGTTTTAACTCGTATGTTGTTGTCAGTCGTACGACAGTCAGCGGACTCGTCCGCCATGCACACGCACAATCAGCTCCTCGACGGCGGTGGCTTTGATCAGCTCCTCAGCGGCGGCGACGACAATCCACGGTGTGTATTCGAACTGCAAACACTCATGTAAGCCTTGTTTGGTGACCAAAGTGTCTGCATAGGCTCACCATCATTTTGTGCGCCTCGGATGCCAGCTCTTCTATGAGCTCGGGTCCAACGAGCCCCCGATTGACTCTCTTTGTGTACGACTTTTCCAAGTCGCCCAGCAATACTCGGATGACCCAAAGGCAGCTGAAGTAGTCGCCAAGGTAGTGCTGTAGTCGATTCAGGCCCTGCGAGACCCGCATGCACCAGAGATTCACATTGGTGAGCTGATCCTTGGCCCGTTCCCTTCTCTCGCCCCGCGCGCCCGTGCCGGCCTCCAAGAGCGTCTTGGCTCTCCGTCTCTCCTTGCAGGCAGCACCCGGGAAGCACCTCAAGGCGTCCTGCTGTATCTTGGTATAGACATCTTGCCACGTGGAATCCTTCAGCCGTTCGGCGAGCACCTGAGACTCAGTTTTCAGGTATTCGCGCCGGACACGCTGGACGAGGTCCACGACTGAGCGTTGTTGGCCGTCCAAGAGGGTGGTCAGAGTGTACTTGTAAGCGTGCATACTTGTAGAGGTAGTCGGCAGGGGCTCGAGGTGGATCTCCTGCAGGTAACCGTCTGATGCGGCTAGCGCCCAATCCGCGGACAATCCGAAGCGGAGCGAGCGCACAATTTGTTCGGCCGCGTAGCCTCAGTCTACAGCCGGTAGATCATAGATCCGCAGCACGCTCGTGAGCATAGCAGGTTTGCTGGACGAGGACGAGTGTTTTGAGCCGTCGAGAGGGGCGAAGCGACGGACGAGCGGGGCGGTGCAGAGAGCGACGGCGGATGAAGCGGGTGGAGAGTGTCCGAGCAGGCGGGTTCGTACGGTCATCGTGAGCACCAGAGCGCAGCTCACAGCGTCGTACGAGCTCTTGCCAGTGAGTCGTTCGGGGCGAAGAGGTGGCGGCGATGAACTTCTTGCACTCCTTCACCCGGACCGACTCTCGCTCTACGGCCTTTCTGGAGCCGTGCGATGCTGATCCGAGATGCTTTCGCTTGCATGGACTGCTTCCCCAACGCCCGCAACCTAAGTCAGCTGTCGGCGTGGGTTGGCGAAGTCGTCCTCCTCGACCACCGCCCTCCTCGTGTCGACCCACAACCCCAGCGGCACGTACGAAAACGACCCAGATCATCGTCAGTCGCTACAGCGATCCACGTAGCCAGCTGGAAAAGGACGCACGCGGGAGCTGAAGTTGCGCTCTCTCAGCGCCGCCGCCGCCGCTCTACGAATTTTACCTCGAGACGATGCTTTCGAAGGACCTGCTGCCGGGCAAGGGACGCTGCTGAATAAGCGCTTATAGGCGTCGCCGGCTACCGCGCTCAGCTGAGCGCCCCGCAGCCTGGGTGATTAATCGTGATCGACTTTTGTCTGTTGCCGGCGCCGGTAACAGACGACGGCTCTCGAAACGCAGAGAATCCCTTGACGCCGCTCATTCCTCTAAGCTCTTTCTCTCTCCCTACAACACCTTTCTCCCTCACCATGCACACCAAGGACCTCGAAGGCAACACTGCGGCGGGGTCGCAGGATCCGCTCGTCCTCGCTTGGACCGGATTGACCGTCACCGCTCCGAAACGACCTCGTCCCTTGTTGGGACCGCTCGATGGGCAAGCTCGCGCAGGAGAGCTTTTGGCGGGTGGGTTTAGTTCGTGTTTCGTGGACTGTCAGGCCGCGCGCTGACCCGTATTCACCCTTCGCAGTCATGGGTCCGTCCGGCGCCGGCAAATCCACTTTCCTCGATGCCATCTGTCAACGCACGCCGCCCGGTCGCAGCCAAGGTCGCGTCACCATCAACAACTCGACCGAGTTCTCGACGCGCGAACTGTTTTCGTTTGTCGAGCAGGACGACGCTCTCTTGGGCGTCTTGACCGTCAAGGAGACCGTCACGTTCGCGGCGCACTTGGCGTGAGTCTCAGGTCGCTCTTTCACTTGTTCAGGTATTTCTACTGCTGACCTCTACCCTCTGCTCGCCTCAGCCTCGGTCCTTCGTACCCCAACATTGCAGACCACATCGACTCGACGCTGCAATCTCTCGGCCTCGCTTCGATCGCCAACAACCGCATTGGCACGCCTCTCCAGCGCGGCATTTCGGGAGGCCAGAAACGCCGAGTCACCATCGCCTGCTCGGTCGTCGCCAAGCCGCGCGTGCTCGTTTTGGATGAACCGACGAGTGGTCTCGACGCCACTTCCGGAAAAGAGGTCGTCGCCTTCCGTGAGTCTCTACGTGTTCTTTCTCGAGCTCCCTACTTTTGTCCGACCCTTTGCCATACCGATAGTTCGCCGCCTCGCCAAGGAGCAGAACGTCCTCGTCGTCTGCACGATCCATCAACCGAATTTCGACACCTTTTCGCTCTTTGACCGCCTCTTGCTCCTCGCCGGCGGACAAGTCATGTACGACGGACCGACGGGTGCGTTCCTTCATCTCTCGCTGGCTTCACCGTGCTGTCGCTTGTTTTGAAACGCGCGGCTGATCTCCAAAGTTCCAACCCCACCAGCCACCTTGCCCGACTACCTCGCCTCGATCGACTCGCCCGTGCCGCAGCACGTCAACCCCGCCGACCACGCCATCGAGCTCGTCAACACCGAGTTCCTCAAGCATGACTCGGACACGTACGGCTCGGCGCCGACCGTCTCGGCCGACGAGCACTTGAACGCGCTCGCTTCAAAGTGGTCCGAACATGCGCACGCGACGCCGGACAGGGTGTCCTTGCATTCGGCGGACCGCCATCCGGTCCCTCACTCGGCCTCGACTAGGAGCAACGCGTTTGCGGCCGGCGCGCAAAAGACCTTGACGCTGATGCACCGCACGGCGCTCAACTACTCGCGCAACTTGCTCGCGTACGGGATCCGACGTGAGTTGCTCTTCGCTCCATTCTTGTCGAGTCAAGGGAGTTGATACTGACTCTTTTTTGACACTACAGTGGCGATGTATGTGAGTTGTCTGCCGCTTTCCTCGATCCTTGTCAAGTTGAGGGAGTTGATGCTGACTCTTTTTGACGCTACAAGGTGGGCATGGGACTCATGCTCGCTACGATTTGGGTGCATCTCGGCTACTCGACCAACAAACTCAACGACCGCCTCTCCGTCTCGTTCTTTTCGGTCGCCTTCCTCGCTTTCGTGAGTCGTCCTCTCCTTTCTGTTCGTTACGGACGCGGTGCTGACGCTGTCCCTCAGATGAGCGTTGCTGGTATCCCGGCTTTCCTCGAGGTGCGTTCTTGCGTCGTTCTCGTCGGTACCTTTTCCTTCCGCTGACCCCCTTCTGCCGCCCGCAGGAACGCTCGGTCTTTATCCGCGAACGCGCCAACGGCCTGTACGCTCCCGGTCACTACCACCTCGCGACGACCCTCGTCTCGATCCCGTTCCTCTTTGTCTGCGCGCTCTGCTACACCCTCATCATGTGAGTCGCCTTCGTGCCGAGGACCCTTTTTCCCCATTGCCTTGCTGACGATGACGATGCACCTACAGCTACTGGGCCATCCCGATGAACCCGGGCGCCGTGCATTTCTTCCGGTTCCTGCTGTACCTTTTCCTCGCGCTTTTCGCCGCCGAGTCGCAATCCCTCTTGATCGCCGCCCTCGTTCCCGTCTTTGTCGCCGCCCTCGCCCTCGCTAGTTTCGCCAACGGTTTGTGGATGGTGGGTCTCCGTTCTTTGCCATCTTAGGATTCCGCCCGCTAACCTTTTTATTTCCGCAGTGCGTGCAAGGCTACTTTATCCGCGCGACGTCCCTTCCGCGCTTCTGGTACTACACGGCGCACTTTATCGTGAGTCGGGCGCTTCTTCTCGTGGTTTGTGTGCTCTTGGCTAACGTGGGCATCTCAAATTCGCAGGACTACCAAACGTTCAGCTTCGACCTGCTCGTCCGGAACGACTTTGCCGGCCAGATCCTGCCGTGCCCGATCGAGCCGGACGGTTCGTGCCTGTGCCCGATCCCGAGCTCGCTTGTCGCGCAGGGCCAGTGCGCGGTCACCGGCGAGGATGTCCTGCAGGTGTGACTCTTTTCTCGGGGTTTTTTCGACGGTTCTCGTGCTGACTCTTCGCGCTATACAGAACCTCGGGATTGCGGGCGTCTCGGATGGTCTCTATGTCGGGATCATGTTCATCATCATCATCGTCTACAGGCTGTTGATGTGGGGTGTGTTGACCTGGAGGAAGCGGTAGTCGGGCGTGCGGGTCTCTCTGCAACTTGTTCGTTTTTTCGTTCTTGCTCCGAGCCCCGAGTGCGCCCGAGAAGTCTCCTTGCAAAGCTAGGGTGTCCAAACTGGTTCTACTTCTTGGATCCTCTCCTCTGCTCGGATCTTTTGCTCTGCGCACCACTGCATGAACTCGCGCCGTTCGTCCTCGTGCTCCGTCCGCCTTGCAGCCTCGGCATCCGATTTGGACTGTAAGAGAACCACGACCTCCTCGACGGTCCGGACCGGCTGCGACTCGATGAACTGCTTCAGGTGCTGCGGCGCGAGATGGGACGGCGTGCCGTACGTGATTTATATCCTTATACCGGACCGGAGACCCGAAAGTTAGGATACGGAGTTAGGCCAGTTACGGCTAGTTATGGTGAGTTAGGGTGAGTTCGGCCTGGTTACGGCGAGTTTGGGCAAGTTCCGGTAAGCTTTTGTCGAGTTCGGGCTGGTTCGGGCAAGCTTTCGTCGAGTTCGGGCAAGTTCGGTTAAGACTCTGTGAAGTTTGAGCAAGTTCCGGTAGCACTTTATTAGGTTCGGGCAAGTTACAGCGAGTTCAGCCAAGGATATGAGAGTTACGCCAGGTTCCGGTAAGCAGAAAGGCAGTTCTGGTAAGAAGGAAGTGAGTTACGGGAGCGTATTCTCGAGTCTATCTCGAGTTACGGCAGAACATCCTGCATTTACAATCACCATATTGGCTCTCGAAACCAAGTTCGGACAAGCAGGACTGGATTCAGACTTGTATTTGCTACGAGAAGAAGAACAAAACCAACGCAAAGGAATCGAAGCGCCGGGCAAACAGGCCATCTTACCCGGTGTGTGCACACTCTCTGTTCCGCAACAATCGTGAAGTCTGTATTTAATTGCTTATACCGGACCGGAAAGCGTATAGTTAGGATACACAGTTAGGCTAACTACAGCAGGTTCTGGCAAG